>PVIY010044196.1:0-19858 GCA_004026745.1 Myrmecophaga tridactyla
CTTTTCCTCTAGTTAATTGAATGGAACAATTGCAAAATATTTTTCACCCTCTCTGGCTCAACCTTCTCTAGATATGTTTCTATTGTATGATTTTTTTCCTTTTTGGTTTTGGTCATATGTTCCTGTCTTCTGGAGTGCCTGTCCATTTTAGATTGAATTTCAAACAACATATTTTAAAAGTTTGAGAAGTTACAGATGATAATATCTTCTGCAGTAAATTAGAGAACAGTCAGTTTCTTCTATTTAACCCCCAACACTCCAAGCTGAAAATCTTCTGCATACTTTGTGGCTCTTTCCATGCAGGTCCCAAACTCTAATATTTTTACTGTCTTAAGGATACTGAACATTTCACTCTACTTTCCAGAGAATTCCACTTCGAGTAAAAAGCTCTCACCCATGAACCCTAAACTTTGAAAAACTTCCTGATTGCAAAGTCCACTAAGGTCACTAACATCTCCACCAAAAATCTGTGAATATAAAGCCTTTTGTAGATGTTAAACCTCTTGGCTGCAGCCAGGATAGGAAAATACCCCTGGGAAAAAACTTCCCAGCTTACTTCATTAGATATACCTTGCCTTAGCTGCATTTATCTGCAGAAAACAGGTAGTCGGTCTATTTCATCTGATTTTCTAGGTATTTGTTGTGGAAGAGTTCATCTGCCACCAACTATTTCATTCCACCTGGATGGAGAAATCTTCTTCTTCACATGTATTTTCTACACAAAACACCATACTATAATCCCATTCTCTTCATAATCTTTCCAAAATCTCAACATTATACTTTCTGAGATCTTTCTAAGCTGGTATTTGAGATCTTGGTATACATATAATCTCCTGTATCTTTGAAATGATATGGAATACATGTGAAGTTTACTTTTAAAAATATTATCTCAGTAAGGTGTTTAATTTCCTTTTTTTCTTTATAGTGAGCTTACTTCCTCACATTATGGCACTTATGGAATATCAATATATTCCTATGATTTAGAGCACCTCCTCATCTTATAGCAAGTTAATATATGCACTTAGCTGGTTTACAATATCCCATTAGTCTGCTAGCTTGTCCTGAGCCAATACAAAACTGTACATTTATTGAGGCTTTGTAAAATGTTTTCATTTCTGCCAGAATATCTCACAACTTCTTTTTAAATATTTTCTTAGCTACCTAAGGAATACTTTTCAACCATATTCTGTTAAAACATGCTGTAACAACTATGCCCCTTATAGTATGATTCAAAGTAATGTTAATATGCATGTTCATTATTTGATCATTGACATTTTAAACTGGAAGGTTAGTCTGACCATAAAACTGGTATTTTTGTTGATTTATTTTTTCAGGCCCTTGTTAAGGTATTATCTTTTTACATAAAGAGCTTGTAAACTCATTCTTAGATGAGTTAAAAACAATAGATTTTTCTTTTCCACATGGAATTGTATAAGCCCTCTTATTTAAAGTTAATGAATGTCTTATTTTTATAGCTCTTGGGGAATGATGTTAATTTTGTATTTTGGTGTTATGTTCTCCACTATCATTTGCTTTATAATTACTGTTCCTATGATTTCAATATGGACCTTTTCTGCTTTGATCTTTCTAATACTAATTTCTTTGTTTATCTTTTTCACTGTCTGGGACTGCTGTCATGGTCAATGTTGGCATCCTCATTGCATGCACAAATATAAAGGAAATACTTCCCTAGATTTCCTTATGGGTGGAGTAGATCATTTCACCAGGCATGGGAGCTTCCTTCTCTTCATCAGTGTGGTCCATGTTTCCATCATGAATGGATGTTGAGCTACTGAAAATGATTTCTGAGCTTTTATCAAGGTGATTCAGGTTCAATCCTCAGCCCATGAACATGTTCAGTTACATCAATGGGGTTTACTGATATTGCACATCATAATAGACAGTAAATTTTGTCTACAACCCCTGAATTCACTGATTTCTGCTTATTTATATATTATTCTTAAACCTTTTTTGAACTCTTACTCCCTTCCATTTCTCCCTGCAGTGCCTCAATTTTATTGATATGTGTCTTGATGTTTGCACATATTCTTAAAAAATACCTTCTAAGAATAAGAAATATTCTTTAAAAAGTTCATTCATATGAATGCATCTGAATTGTACTAAAAGAAATAAAAAAACAAATTTTGCTTTTCATATATTAATATGAAAAATTGCATACTGTTGAAGTTCTATTCAGGCCACAGGATGCATCTTCGCTTTGTTGTTTTTGATTGGAAAATGATGTTCCACAAAGTGCATTATCCATGCTTTCCTTCTCAAACCAAACAGACAGTTAACTGGGTGGAATCCAACTACTTTCCACACAAACTATGCAATATTTAGAAAAGCTAGGTGAAATGGACCAACACCTAGAACCACAAGAACAGCCTACACTGACACTTGAAGAAAGGGAAGAATCCAACAGACCCATTAAAAATAAAAATAATTAGTCATCATAATTGTTCCAACAATGAAAGCCTACACAGGTGAATTCTAACAATCATTTTAAGAAGAATTAATACCAATCCTGCTCAAATCCTTCCAAATAATTGAGAGGAGGGAATGTCTCTTAACTCATGTTGTGAGGTGAACATCACCCTAATAATAAAGCCAGATAAAATAGTACAAAAAATTAAAATTACCTACGGATTTTTCTTCTGAATATAGATACCAAAATCCTCTACACAATTTTCACAAATTGAATCCAACAGCACATGAAAGATAAATACACCATGATCAAGTGGGCTTTCTCCCAGGAATACAATGGTGATTCAATGCAAGAAAATCAGATAATGTAACACATCACATTAGCAAAATGCTGAGGGAAAAACACATGATCCTTTCTTGCTAAAAAGAAAAATTTAAATTTTCAGATGATAGGAAACTTCCTCAATCCAAGAAAGTGCATTAAGGAAATACCCACAGCAAACATCATACTCAATGGGGAAAGACTGAAAGAATTTCCTCTAAAATATGAAACAAGACAAAGATGCCCACTGTCACCACTGTTACTCAACATGTTTCTGGAATTTCTGGGCAAGAAAAATAAATAAAAGGCATACAAATTTGAAAGGAAGGAGTAAGAATTTCACTATTTGCAGATTACATGATCCTATCTATAGAAAGTCCTAAAAAGCTGCCACAAAATTACCAGAGCTAATAAATGAATTCAGCAAAGACAGGGTACAATGTCTACACATAAATCTGTACTGTTTCTAGGCACTAGTAATGAGCAAGTCAAGGAAGATTCAAAAAAAACATTCTTTTTATAGTAGCAAATAAACTACTCAAATATCTGTGAATAAATATAATCAGTTGTATAAAGGACTTGTATGCAAAAAACTATAAACATTGCTAAAAGAAATCAAAGAAGGCCTAAATAAATGCACAGACATTATAAGTTCATGGATTGTAAGACTAACTATTATGAAAATGTCAATTCTACCCAAAATGATTTACCTATTCAATGCAATACCAATCAAATTCCAACAGCTTATTTGCAGAAATGGAGAAGCCAATCATCAAATTGTCAATAAATGGTGCTGAGAGAGCTTTTTATCGATATAGAAAAGAATGAAAAAGGATCCATATCTCAAACCATACACAGAAATTAACTCAAAATGAGTTAAAGGCCTAACTATCAGAACTAGTAAAACAAAACTTCTAGAGGAATATATAAGGCAGCATATTCAGGATTTTGTGTTAGGCAATGGTTTCATTGACTTTCCACCCAAAGCACAGGCAATGAAAGAAAAGAATTAAAGTCTTTTTGCCTCACAGGACTTCATCACAAAGTGAACAGACAGCTTACTCAATGGGAGAAAATATTTGGAAACCACACTTCCAATAAATATTTAATATCCAGAATGTATAAAGAATTCCTGCAACTCAACAATAAAAGACAAGCAATCTGATATTACAAATGAGCAAAATATTTGAATAAGCATTTCTCCAAAGGGGCTATACAAGTGATTAAAAAGTCTATAGAAAGATGCTCAATAACACTAGCTACTAAAGAAATGCAAATCAAAACCACAATGTGATCATTTCACACACTCTAGAATGGCTACTCTTAAAAAATGATAATTCCAAGAGTTGGGGAGGATGTGAAGAAATAAGAATGATGGGGATGTCAATTGGTACAGTGACTATGGAAGGCAGTTTGGCATTTCCTCATAGAGCTAAGTATATGATTACTGTATGACCCAGCTCTTGGGCTTCAAAGTATATGCCCAGAAGAATTGAAAGCAGGGACTCAAATAGGTATTTGAGCACTGATGCTTAGAACAGCACTATTCACAGTTGGAAGCAACCAGAGTCCATCAATCAAACAATGGGTAAACACAACCTGATACAGACATATGATGCAAAATTATTCAGTTGTAAAAAGGAATTCCCTCTGATGCATGCAACAACATGGAAGAAGCTTGAGGATATTATGCTGAGGGAAATAATATGACAAAAAAGGACAAATATTGCATGACATATGTGATATGAGCAAATAATAATGATAAGCAAACTATTAGAATTTAGATCATAGGTTACCAGGGATTGATTGTGGGAAGAAAAGGGTAGCTAATACTTCATTTGTATAGAATATCTATTTAAATTGAGTGTAATGGTTTGGAAATTGGTGGTGCAAGTGTAATTAATGGCATTGTATTATAGGTGAATGTGGCTAAAAGGAGAAACTTGAGGTTGTTTGTGTTACTAGAATGAAAATTAGGTTATATATGTTACCAACAAAAATTAGAAGATGAAATATGAGACTGAATAGTAGAGTGAATGCTATTATATATGATGGACTAAAATTAGTAGGACAAGCATAGGGAGTGTTCTTTTGTGAAGTATCACAAATGTTTGACACTAATACAAGCTGTAAATAATAAAGTAGTATGTGGAGAATAATATATCTAATGTAAACTATAGATGATTGTTAGTTGTGTCATTTTAACACCTTCTCATCAATTATAAGAAAGGTACTGTTTCAGTTTGCTAAAGCTGCCAGAATGCAATATACCAGAAGTAGGTTGGTTTTACAATGAGGATTTATTAGTTTACAAATTTACAGTTCTAAGACTATGCATATGTCCAAAATTAGGAATCAAGAGGAAAGGATGCTGGCACTGGTGGTTCCTCTGTTGCTGGGGAAGACACATGGTCCCCATCTCCTGCTCCTTTGGTCCTGGATTCCACTGTGTTTGGCTTTTGATTTCAGTGGTAATGTCTCTGAGAGTCTGGGGACCCTCTGTTAGCATCTCCTGGGCATTTCTCTTAAGCTTTCTCTCAATTTATTTCTACTTTTTTTTAAAAAAAATTTTATTAATTAAAAAAAGTTACAAGAAAGAAACACAAACATTCCCAACACATGCTCATTTCGCTCTACACATGCACTCAGCAATTCACAATAGCATTACATAGTTGCATATTCATCATCATAATTTCCCAGAACATTTGCATCAATTCAGAAAAAGAAATAAAAAGACAACAGAAAAATAAAACAAAAACAGAAAGAAAAAAATCCATACCATACTCTTTACCCCTCCTTTTCATTGATCACTAGCATTTCAAACTAAATTTATTTTAACATTTGTTCCCCCTATTATTTATTTTTATTCCATATGTTCTACTCATCTGTCAACAAAGTAGATAAAAGGAGCATCAGACACAAGGCTTTCACAATCAGTCACATTGTGAAAGCTATATCATTATACAATCATCATCAAGAAACATGGCTACTGGATTACAGCTCTACATTTTCAGGCAGTTCCCTCCAGCCTCTCCATTACATCTTGGATAAAAAGGTGATATCTACTTAATGCATAAGAATAACTCCAGGATAACCTCTCAACTCTGTTTGGAATCTCTCAGCCATTGACACTTTGTCTCATTTCACTCTTCCCCCTTTTGGTCGAGAAGGTTTTCTCAATCCCTTGATGCTGGGTCTGAGCTCACTCTAGAGTTTTCCTCAATCCCTTGATGCTGAATCTCAGCTTATTCTGGGATTTCTGTCCCACATTGCCAGGAAGGTCCACACCCCTGGGAGTCATGTCCCATGTAGACAGGGGGAAGGTGGTCAGTTTGCTTGCTGTGTTGGCTGGAGAGGGAGGCCACATCTGAGCAATAAAAGAGGCTCTCTTGGGGGTTACTCTTAGGCCTAATTTTAAGTAGGCTTGACCTATCCCCTGTGGGGTTAAGTTTCATATGAATAAACCCCAAGACTGGGGGCTCAGCCTATAGCTTTGGTTGTCCACACTGGTTGTGAGAATATCAAGAATTCAACTTGGGGAAGTTGAGTATTCCCCCATTCTCACCATTCCCTGAAGGGGACTCTGCAAATTCTTTTCCATTCACTGATCAAATCACTCTGGGATTCATCAGGGCATCACCTGGAGAAACCAACAAAATCTCATGTCCTACCCAAAGTTCCATGCACTTAAGGTGTTCAACCAAATATCTACATAAGTTATATTAGGAGATGTACTAGTCAAAATATAAATTTGTACCAAATAAACATTTTTTTTGCTTCAGTTTCATACACAAGCTGAAATTTTAAAATATTAATTACCATCTGTTTTCAGCACACTGCAGTAATGACATTCTTTTGTTCTTCCTCATGCAAAAACATTTTTTAAATTTGTACATTTAGTCACCATCATTATACACTCTAGGCATTCCCAGATTATGCCATTTCAATCTTTATCATCTATCTTTCTTTGTGATTTCATTTATGCCCCCAGCCTCCTCCCTCTATCATTCTCACATGCAGCTTTATTCAGTGTTTTAACATAATTGTATTACAGTTAGGTAATATTGTGCTGTCCATTTCTGAGTTTTTATATTCAGTCCTGTTGCACAATCTGTATCCCTTCAGCTCCAATTACCCAATATCTTTACCTTATTTCTATCTCCTGATGGTCCCTGTTACCAAGGAAGTATTCCAAGTTTATTCACTAATGTCAGTTCATATCAGTGAGACCATACAGTATTTGTCCTTTTGTTTCTGGTTAATCACACTCAGCATAATGTCTTTAAGGTCCATTCATGTTGTTACATACTTCATAACTTTATTCTGTCTTACAGCTGCATAATATTCTATCTTATGTATATGCCACAGTTTGTTTAGCCAATCTTCTGTTGATGGACATTTTGGCTGTTTCCATCTCTTGGTAATTGTAAATAATGCTACTATAAACATTGGTGTGCAAATGTCCATTTGTGTCCTTGCCCTCATGTCCTTCGAGTAGAGACAGCATATAGATGGGTTCTGTTTTCTAATCCGTTCTGCCAGACTATGTCTTTTGATTGGGGAGTTTAATTCATTAACATTCAGTGTTATTACTGCATGGGTAGTGCTTTCTTCTACTATTTTGCCTTCTGGATTTTATATGTCACATCTAATTTTCCTTCTTTTTACCTTTACTCATAGTCTTCCTTTCTACACTCGTCTCCACATCTCTCTCTTCTATCTTTGTATCTGTCTCTAGTGCTCCCTTTAGTATTTCTTGCAGAGCTGGTGTCTTGGTCACAAATTCTCTCAGTGATTTTTTGTCTGAAAATGTTTTAATTTCTCCCTCATTTTTGAAGGACAATTTTGCTGGGTATAGAATTCTTGGTTGGCAGCTTTTCTCTTTTAATAATTTGAATATATCATCTCACTGTCTTCTTGCCTCCATGGTTTCTGCTGAGAAATCTACACATAGTCTTATTGGGCTTTCCTTGTAGGTGATGTATTGCTTTTCTCTTGCTGCTTTCAAGATTCTCTCTTTCTCTTTGACCTCTGAAATTCTGATTAGTAAATGTCTTGGAGTACATCTATTTGGATCTATTCTCTTTGGGGTATGCTGCACTTCTTGGGTCCATAATTTTAAGTCTTTCTTAAGAGTTGGGAAATTTTCAGTGATAATTTCCTCCATTAGTTTTTCTCCTTCTTTTCCCTTCTCTTCTCCTTCTGGGATACCCACAACATGTATATTCATGTGCTTCATATTGTCTTTCAATTCCCTGAGTCCCTGCTCATATTTTTCCATTTTTTCCCCTATATTTTCTTTTTCTTGCCAGATTTCAGATGTTCTGTCCTCCAGTTCACTAATCCTACATTCTGTCTCTCGAAATCTACCACTGTAGGTTTCCATTGTTTTTTTCATCTCTTCTACCTTGCCTTTCATTCCCATAAGTTCTGTGATTTGTTTTTTCAGATTTTCAATTTCTTCTTTTTGTTCATCCCTTGTCTTCTTTATATCCTCCCTCAATTCATTGATGTGGTTTTTGATGAGGTTTCCCATGTCTGTTCGTATATTCTGAATTAATTGTCTCAGCTCCCATATGTCATTTGAATTGTTGGTTTGTTCCTTTGACTGGGCCATATCTTCAATTTCCCTAGTGTGATTTATTATTTTTTGCTGGTGTCTAGGCATTTAATTACCTTAATTAGTTTATTCTAAAGATTGCTTTCACTTCTTTTACCTAGGGTTTTCTTACTGGATGAATTTGTTGTCTATCTGTTCTTTGACATTCAGGTCAGCTTTATCTGGACCTCTAACTTAAGTTTTGTTTAACAGAGTAGAATTTTTCAGTCCTTATTTCCTTGTTTCTTGCCCTGCTTGTATGGTGCCTTTCTCCCCCCACCCTTAGGAGGGTCTACTTAGGTATTATAGACCCTAGCTGGATTTTCCCAGTCCAAACTGGCCTCCTATCAGGAGGAAAGAGTCACCTGCATCGGTTTTCCTTGAGGGTGAAACCCAGCAGCTTGAAAGACTTTCCTGTGAAGTCTCTGGACTCTGTTTTCTTATCCTGCCCAGTATGTGGTGCTTGTCTGCCTGAAGGTCCCACCAGCATAAGATGATGTAGTACCTTTAACTTTGGTGGACTCTCCCTGCTTGGGGTGTGGTGGAGACAGAGGAGAGGTTGTACGCTGGTTTAATGGCTTCAAATTTCCAAACCCTGGGGGTCTGAATTCCTTGAGGGAGGGATTCTACCTGAGTTGGGCTTCACCCCTCCCAGGGGAAGGCACAGGCTCCAGACAAGCCCCCAAATGAGCGCACTTCCTCCTATGCCTGGGGCAGTTGCAGCCTGAGATGTCCTGCCGCTATATCCAAAGGCAGTCAAGCCTTTGTAGAAAGACAACCACAAAAACCTCTGTTTCCTTCTTTTTTTTTCTTTTTCTGTCAGCCCTGCCCCCTTGGCACTGGGGCAAAAATGAGCAACCACCGCTTTGACCAAGTTCACTGAGCTGGGGGCCTATTTTTAGTAGTCAGAATTTGTTAATTAATTCCACAATTGGCATTTGGTTGGGCTCAGCCCCTGCTGCTGGTAAAGTCTCTTTCCTTCCCCCTCTGGGAAGAAGCCTGTGGGGGAGGGGTGCTGGCCACTGTAGGGTTGGTAACTCACGGTTCTGGGAGTGATCGCAGCCAGTCCAGCTGGTCCAGCCTGGGGTACGCTGTGTGTCTGGTCACTGACGTGGCCCCAGGAGCTGTTCTGTACTGTTTCTGGTTATTCAGTAGTTGTTCTGGAGGATGAACTAAAATGCACACATTGTTAAGCTGCCATCTTGACCGGGAAACTATTTCTACCTTTTACCTTCTCATAAGGGCTGTAGTAAAGGTTAAGACCCGCTTTGAATTTGGTGGGTCACATCCCAATTGAAAAACCTAGCCAAAACACCCCACCCACAAGAATTCGTTAAAAGAACATGGTCTTTTCTGGGGTCCAAAGCAGCTTCAAAGCAGCATACATATGATTATCAAAACATGCTCTTATCCACTGTATCTGCTATTCCACACCAAAGCAAAGAGTTGTTGTTGGTGTAATGTGTGGGATTCTTATCTTTCACACATGTTTGTTTTGTAAAACCACCACTTCTCTAATTAAAAAATAACCATTGGTGTACTGTATCAATAATCCCATTTTAAGGAGATTTAATAATTTTATTTATGGAGTTAAATAATTTCATTGTTACAACAGAAGGGATTTAGGACTGTTTTCCTAGGACACTCCTTTCACTGGGCAGGGTGGAAGTGATAGGATATGATTTCTTTTTATTACTCTTCAATTCAATATTGCGATGGTTGCCTTCATTTGTCTATTTGTTTAGGTTATGTTGCCCATTGTTGGGTCAAGCAACCTCCTTTCTGATTGGTACTGTAAGGGCATTTCATAGATTGATTTGCACATATAGTCAGTTGATTGCATCTACAGCTCATTGAGTCTATAATTAACAAAAATGATTACCATCAACAACAGTTGTAGGTCTTAAAGAGAGAGAAAGAATTATATAAGTCAGAAAGAAGAATTTCTATCTCTCCTTCAGCCAGCCAGCTGGTCCTGGGAATCCTGTGTCACTTTCAATTGATTTCCAACTTGTGGCCTGCTCTACAGAATTCTGAATAGCCTATCTCCACAGTCCTGTAATAAATAAAACTCTTAGTCCATGCATACATATCCTGCCAGTACTGTTTCTCACAGAATCTTAATACTGATTTTCTGTGATTTATTCAATGTTAAAGATATGAAAGGAGGAAATAATTAGAGGCCAGTGCAAGTAAAAACCCCAACTATAATGGTATTCACTAATCATTGGGTCAATGGTTGTAGGATGCTAGGCTGAGGCAGTTTTATATCATGTATGTGGCAAACTGAAGGAGAAACAAAACAAAGAGAATCAGTAAATTCACCTATGGAAAGAAGTTCATATGAACAAAACAAAAAGCTAACATCCCATAGGCAGAAAATGTGTATATTATCTGTGATTTGCATGTGTGCATGTGTTTCTATGTATGTGGGAATACTTTTAACCAGTTCCAGATATTCTTGGCTGAGGTTTCTCATGCTTGGGTTCTGTTTATGTAGACTGAATCACAGGCCACAACCCTGTCTCAATCACCACTTTCTACATCTTTGAGAACAAAGCTCAGTATTTGCCCTCTAGCTTTGGGGTCACCAATGAAAAATCAAGGAGGACAGTTTTCTTCCCCCGGAATCTTCCAATCTGATCCAGATACACCTGGAAAGAATGAGCTAGGAGGGTCATGTGGAAGATGCAGAGAAACTGGGAGAGGCACAGAAAGTTGACCTACCATTTGTATTTGGTATACTGGTATAGAATTTTGGACTGCAATGAAGGGAGCACAAAAGAAGGAAGGGAAAAAAGTGGTGCCCAGGGTAAATGGTCTATCAGAAGAACAGCGTTACTAGTTCTGGGATAGTCTGCTTTCTTTGGGGGAGAAGTTTCAGCTTTAAGAGATTCAGTGGGAATGTAAATAAAGTCCAAGTCTCGTCTGATTCACAGAATTTTACAATTTATTATTGCTATTATTCTCAGCAGGGCACTGTGGGAGCTAGAGAACAAGTGGTTGCTGCCTAGGTCCAAAATTAATAAGACTCTAAAAACATCAAATACGAGAATGAGAAATTTCTATTTTCCCATAGAGTAGCTCACGAACTTCTTGTGGTTGATTTCCTCATGTTACTCTCCCTTTCAGAGGTATTTCAATGGTAGGATGGAGTCTGCCCTTGTCAACTTGATCTCAATTCAGTTTTTCACTTCACAACCTTGTATGTGACAGGCACGAGCAATATTTTGGTGAAATTACAGAGAGAATCTCTGCTATTAAAGAGCTCACATTCTAATAAACACTCCATCATTCTTTGCAGTGATACTGGTATGAGGAAAAATAGACCTGTTTTTTAGGGCAGACAGTGATTCTGGTGAGATCCATTTCTTAAGATTGTGGACAGAAAGGCCTCTCTGTGGAGTTGAGGCAAGTGAGTGAGCCATTCGAAGTTCTTCAGGAAGAAAGAGTTTCTGGAAGAGAGAATGGACAGAGCAAAGGCCCTGATACAGGAAGCAGTCCAGTACTCTGGAAGTCCAACTTGGCTTCCTCTCTTGGGATGGCTTTCCCATCTTCCCCTGAGTTCTCAGAGCGTCCCCTGAGACAGTACTCAATATCTCAGCCCCCTGATATTTCTCCAGTCTGCCACATTTTTAGACATTCATATGTGGTATATTCATGTTTTATTGGTATTGAGTTTCTATTTGGGGTAAGAGAAAAGTACTGTAGGGTGGTGATAGGGACATAATGATCTGAAGGTAATTACATCACCACATTTTATATTGGAAAGTCAAAAAAAAACAGAAAAAAGTTATATTGCATAATATCATCCAAAAACAAAGACAAAAAAAAAACAGTAGAAATGAAAACAGAAAGTGTGAAACCTAATGTGGCCCATGGATGATATTTATTAACATAAGTATATATTCTTTCATTGAATTTAACAAGTACCACACTAATGCAAAATGTTACTAAGATAAACTTTTCTTTGATACGGTGTGTATGGGTTTCCTGTACTTTCAGCCCATTTTTCCTCTGTAAATTATAAATGACCTAATTTACTAACCATTATTTAAATAAAACTGATATGGGAAATTAAGTTGACATTCTCAACAGTAACCAAATGAACCATAATAGATCTAGGAATTAGAATACATTAGACTTCTATGAAGTTCTTACATCTGTTAAAGAACATGATTGAGTAAGAATGATTGGGACCATATTCTTTGCTTTGGACAGGATTAACTAACATGGAAAAGGCATAAATCTCTGAACATCAATTTATAAATTTGTTGCATTCCTTACCAAAATTTAGCTAGATTATTTTAGAAAATGAATAAGCTATTTTTAAATGTTCTTTAAAAAACAACAGCTCACAATAGAGGAGACAATCTTGAAAAAGAATATCAAGATGGAGCATGCCTTATGCATTGTTAAGGCCAATTACAAAGCCAGGATATACACTTTCCCTCTTCAGTATTGGAGCAGGAGTCTATCAGCAGTTCAGTGTGCAGAGTAGAGAGCTTGTGGACAGACCTGTATGCATGGGGACTTGAAATATGGTACAGAGGACCCGACAAGTCTGGGAAAGAAGTGCTTCTTCCCTGTCACTCACTCTCACCTTCTTCTTATCCTGCTTCATTTATTTCCCTTCCTGCACTGCCACTGATGTGCTGTATATTTCACATTTGTGTATTGTCCATTTCATTCCCACTGACCTTAGGTTACTTAACCCCCAACAAGCACATGAAAAGATGCTCAGAGCCATGAACCATCAGGGAAATGCAAATCGGAACCCCTATGAGTTACTATCTCACAGGCTCCAAAATGCTACTACTTTAAAATATATGTATCTAAGGTGAGTCTTTTGTAAATACATGCAGTTGGATTTTCCTTTGCATCCATTCTTCTCATCTGCCTTTTGAATGGAGGTTTTAATTCATTTACATTCAGTGTATTTACTGCTAAGTTAGGACTTACTTCAACCATTTTGTTCATTGATTCTTATACGCTCTATATCTTTTTTGGCACTCTTTTCTTTTATTAAGGATTTCTTCTGTGGATGTTTGGTATGTTGTGATGTAACTGATTGTGCTCTTTGCCATTTCTGTTTCTGCATATACTTTAATACTTACTTGGTTGTTACAGTGGGGTTTGTATTAACCTAAGCCTGTAACCTGCTAGTTAGAAATGATATCATGTTAACTTCAGTAATATACACAGTCTCCTGCACTAGCCTCTTTTTTTTTTAACATTTTATCTTTTTTTGGTCACACATCTTTATATTTTATGTTTCCATAACAAAAGGAATATGGTTATTTCTTTTTCAGCTGTATTCTACATTTTGAAGGAAATAAAAGCGAGGTACAAGGTGAGCATATTATAGTTCTAGATTTTCACTTATTCACGTAGTTATCATTTCTGGAAATCTTCATTTTCTTCACACTGCTCCAAGCTAGTATCACCTGTCTTTTCCCTTCAACCTGAAGAGCTGTCATTAGCATTACTTGTAAGAGCATTACCAACTCTTTCAATTGTTGCTGATCTATGAATATCTTAAAGTTTTACTCATTTTAAGTAACATATTGCCAGATACTGAATTTTTTGCCAGCAGTTTTCCTCCTTCAGTACCTTAAATATGTTGTCAGTGCTTTCTTGCCACCCTGGTTTCTAATGAAGGACTGAAACTTGTGGTTACTGAGGACCCCTTGTGTGTGATGAGTTGCTTTCCTCATCTGTTTTCAGAATTCTCTGTTTAGATTTGGTGATTGGCTTCTTGATTAGTATACGTTTTGGTTTATATCTATTAGGGTTTACCATGTTTGGAGTTCATCGTGCACCTTGGATATTTATATTCAAGTCATTCATCAAATTTAAGAAATTTTCCTCACTCTTATAGGCTGAGGAAAATGAATGTCTTTGATTAGTTGTTTCAATATGTTTGATTCCTCTGTGGCATTAATTTGATCCCTAGAATGTGCCATCTCTTCCTGATTCTCTGTATGACTTGTGAACATTTACAGCAACCCATGATTAACAGTTCCGTTTTTATCTGATCTTTCTGCACCTGCTTCCAACACTGGGTATTTGCGATACCTTTCATGGCTGCCCTAGGACATGCAATTGTCTTCTTCCCTCCAGAAGTTTTCCTCTCCTTTTCCACTAGGATTTCTGGCTGTTCTCTCACAGTTACCCTAGGACATGCAATTGTTACCCCTCCAGGAGAGGTTTTCCTCTCCGTTCTCAACTAGGAATTCCAGGTTATTCTCTCTGGTTTTATACAGATTTTCCTCCCTGGTGGCTGTGGTTTATTGTAGTCTCCCATAATCTGGGCTGCCCTTTCATTCCACATTTCAGTGCTGAGTCTATACTGCTCTGTGCCAGCTCAAGTGGTGACTTTTTATCCTCCAGTAATGTGCATGAGGTGATCCCTGTTAACAGAGAAGATGGCGACAAGGTGCATACCCAATATTTCTGGATATGTGCCCTGGAAATTGGGTGCACTGGGTTGTACACCACTTGCCAGAAGTTCCTATGGGGTACTCAGTTTTCTGGGAGTCTTGTTTAAATGTGGACATGCACTGAACTCTAGAGACCTCACTGGGTCAATATGGACTTGGGTATCTGTGCCTGGATACCTGTGGGACTAGAAGCATCACCATGGGTGACTCTGTGGGCACTCTCATGGCAGCTGGTGCCCAGCCAGAGAGCCATCGCTGTGCTGTCTTAAATTGCATGGATCTGAAGGTGAGGGAGGGGGTCTGGCCATCAAGTCTGCATTGCTGCTCTCCTACCTTTGATTCCTCAATTCAGCATTTGTAGAGTCATTCTGCAGTCCCCCTCATCCTGCACAGTTGCACAGACATGAATCTGCCCTTTTGCTTTGCTGTCTCTAATATGAAAACTTCCAGGGACATCTTATACCGCTTTATCACATCACTCCCTTACCTATGTTTTTCCTTTAGTTAGTGTTTATGTAAGGATGCTACAAATTTGCAAGGGTGTCTTAAATCCAGAAATGTCTTGAACTCCCACCTCAGTTCCCAGAGTTGGTTCTGTGGGAATTTCTGTCTAGGCAATCATGTAGCCTTGTCTGTAAGGACCACTCCTGCTCCTCCCCATCTCTTACACTTCACACAGCTTTGCCGCAACTCTCTGCCTGAAACTTCCCAGATTTGTGTCGTTTGCACTTATTCTTTGGTTCACATTGGCCAACCAAGAATACCAAGATCATCAATTATAATTCCTGATATCTAGTCACTGTCAGTTCTGCAAGCCACTAATCTGACCACATCTCTCACTCTTTCCAATGTCTAATGTCAACCTCTGTGCCTTCTGAAACCCACCATAATCTTGAGAAACATTCCCTTTCTTCTGTACTTCTTTTTAGAATAGTCTTTTCACCTTTTGTGCTAAGTGAAATTTGTCTTTCCCCGAGGATGCTGCTTTTGAATATTGTGCACTCATGTGGTGGTTACTTTTGCTCCATGGTATTCTTCTCATTGATTCCTGAGAAGTTGTTGGAGTTTTCTGCTGATACTTCTAGATCATACTCTTCCCCTCTGCTTTATAACCCCCAATACAGACTCTTCAGTGAGCAATGAATTTCCTGTCATTCCCTACATCCACAGCTTGGACAGACCCTTTCTTTTCTTCAAAGCTTTATCCAGTGGTTCAGTGTTTATTAAGCACCACATGTCACAAATTACACTTATATTTCTGTCTACCTTGATGAGATGTCCAAGTCCCTTGACCTCTAGAATGCTGTTCTCTTCCTCACTGCCTTCACTCATGCTTGTCGTTTACTCCCATAACAGGGCTGTCTGAGAGACAGTGGGAGCCACATATGCATCTATGAATTTTCTAGTAGACATATTATAAAAGTAAAGAAAACTTTACTTTCTAAATTAATTTTTCACTTTTAAAATTAATTTTTAATTATGCATTTTATTTAATCCATTATATTTAAAATGTTATTTCAAACATATATAACATAAAAATTATAAAGGAGGTATTTTCCATTCCCTCGCCTTTGATACAAAATATTCAGTCTAGAGTCTTCAGTATTTTATACTTACAAGAGATTTCAACTCACACCAGTCACCTTCCAAGTACTCAAAAGTCACATGCCATAGTGGCTGCTGTACTAGATGATGAAGCTGTAGCTGTCTGTAAAAATAATGGCCATCCTTCCACAGATACACTCTGGTCATCTCATTCTCAGATCTCTACCTAAGAACAGCTCATCCTCTGCTTCATTAAGACATGGCAGCCTGAACTGTGGTAGGGAAACCCAGACACTAAAGAAGGCTGAAAAGTACAAGAGATGGAGTAGGGGACATCTGTATATCACCTACAGTTTTCAGCCAATCCCAGGAATAGGAGATGCTGTCTTCACCAACTGTCCCATTTGTAAGTGGGACAAAAGCAATGAACTAACACAAAACCTTTATGGCCATGGAGGAATACTAAATGGGGAAACCCCTATGCACTCAGGGTACCCCAATGGGGGCACTGTTCCTCCTGGAATGGTACTTGAGAGCCCGCACCTGGTCCAGGTTGTGTGTGTGCACAATTCCATACCCTGAGTGGGAAGAACAGAGTCAGAATAACTGCATCAGGAGCTGGAAATAGGGGATTGGGATGAGTAACCTCCTTTTCTTGTGTACCCTGGAATTGCATGCCCCTACATCAGATGCCTCCGGTTCTAAGAAAGAAGATGAAAAGGACCACTGTCTGGAGAAATGCACAGGAGATATTTGGTGGGGTTGGAAGGAATAGCCAGAGAAGAATGTGCAGTCCTCAATGTTAATAGAAGAGGTTATCACTGGTCAAGATGTTGGTCTTTGGGCAGGAGGCCACAGTGGTCCCAAAGGGATTCCCTGCATTGGATACCAGGGCAGGAGGTGGTGCACAGCTTGCTGGGATCTAGACTCTGGAAGTGCACACTGGGAAGGATGGACAGGTCACACTCCTGCTGAGACTATTGTCACAGAGCTCCTGTAGGTCCGAGTAAAAGCTCCAGGTCTATCATAAACGTCAAACTTGAGAAGACAGTATGACTGATGCCCTTTGCAGTCATGCAGAGTAATACACACCGATAACTTGAAGAAGAAACTGGAAGTAAATTTGGACAGGAAATCATCTATATCATTGACCAAGGTTGATCTGCAGCCTATATTTTGGGAGATTGATGATATTCCATTGAGAAAAGAAACTAGCACATGGGAAATGCACAGGTGTTCAATCTGTGTTTTAGGAGTATTAGGAATTTGACTTACGTTGTGAATGCAAAGCAAGGATTTTCATCTCACATCTTGTGAAAATGAGGAGGTGGTGCCAATGTGCTACAGGAGTGGTGTATTAGTTAGGTTTCTCTAGAGAAAAAGAATCAACAGGAATCACTCACAAACATAAAATTTATAAAAGTGTCTCACATGACCACGGGAACACAGAATCCAAAATCCACAGGGCAGGCTGTGAAGATGAAGATTCTGATGGAGGGTCTGGATGAACACCACAGGAGAGGCTCACCAGCTGAAGCAGGAAGAGAGCCTGTCTCTTCTGAATCCTCCTTAGAAGGCTTTCAGTGATTAGATTGAGCATCCCTCACTGCAGAAGACACTCCCCTTGGCTGATTACAAATGGAATCAGCTGTGGATGCAGCTCATGTGATCATGATCTAATTCTATGAAATATCCTCAACAGACAGGCCAGCGCTTGCCCAGCCAGACAAAACAGGTACCACCACATGGACAAGTTGACACATGAACCTGACCATGACAGTTCACACCTTGTCAACTTGGCAGCTATACATATCACGTTAAACCATACCTAATTTCTAAATAAAAAACATGAAAACACACACTTTTTTTTTTCACCTAACAATACTCAACTGTCTTGCATATAACTGGAAACACATGAGCTCCTCCAGAATAGGGTGCAAGTTCTTGGGTAATATTCATTCTTAAACTTGATATCTTGCAACTTAAATAGTATGACAGGAACAAAACAGCATCACAGTCCTTGTTTCCATAACTGATCACGTGCTAGTAGTTCATATTTATCACTACCTTCTTCCACTACCCATTCCATGTTCCCTTTACCCTCAGCAAGCACTTCAGCTGGCTGTGGTTCTTTACCTTGTGGAGTGACCCAAACCTTCATTCCTGAAGTTTCAGACCCATTTGTAGTCCTGCCAGGATAGGGCTTTAGCAGTTTTCCACTGATTTTAATCACAGGGCATGGTAGTACTAAAAGATTGCCTAGGGGATCTCCTATATTCCAAGAAAACTCTTCTTTACCTCCATTATGTAGTGGCAGTCCTACTTCCTTCTGATAGTCAGGGTCAATCACCCCAGACAATAAGGCATTCTCCTTCTTGGCTTGCTGATCCATGGGCATGAGTAGCCCAAAGTGACCAGGTGGCAGTCTTAGATACCAGTTCAATGGAATCATTGTTATTTCTCCTGGTTGAAGCACTCCCCCTTTTTGGAACAAAAACCTGTAGACCAGCAGTGCTCAGGGACATAGGGAAAAGAAGCAAAAATTTTTATAGTGGATCATTAGGGGTAATAGTGAGTGGCACCACTCCCATTTCCACCCATTGGTTCCTGGACCCCTGGATCCTGGCTATGAGAGAAACAGCACCATACAGCAGACGCTGATTCAGACCATATACATCTTCCTGGAGAACATTACCCCAGCCCTTCAAGGTATTGCCAACTAGTTGGCACCATAATTGAGTTTTCAAAATGCCATTCCATTGTTCTATCAATCCAGCTGCTTCTGGATGAGGGGGAACATGGTAAGACAGGATAATTCCATGAGCATATGCCCATCCCTGCACTTCATTTGCTGTGAAGAGTATTCCCTGATCAGAAACAATGCTGCATGGAATACTATGATGATGGATAAGGCATTCTGTAATTCCCCAGATAGTAGTTTTGGCAGAATCATGGTGTGCAGGGAAAGCAAACCCATACCCAGAGTATGTGTCTATTCCAGTTAGAACAAATTGCTGTCCCTTCCATGAAGGGAGTGGTCCAGTGTAATCAACCTGCCACCATGCAGCTGGCTGGCCACCTCAGGGAATGGTGCCATATTGGGGGCTGAGTGTGGGTCTCTGCTGTTGGCAGATTGGGCACTCAGCAGTTCCTGTAGCCAAGTCAGTCTTGGTGAGAGGAAGTCCATGTTGCTGAGCCCATGCATAACCTCCATCTCTACCACCATGACCACTTTGTTCATGAGCCCATTGGTCAATGACAGGAGTTACTGGGGAAAGAGGATGACTAATATCCACAGAATGGGTGATCTTATCCACTTGTTTATTTCAACCTTCCTCTGCTGAAGTCAGCATCTGTTGTGCCTTCACATGGGATGCAAAAATGTTCATGTTTTTAGCCCACTCAGAGAGTCTATCCACATACTTCTTTTTTTTTTTTTTAAACTTTTTATTAATTAAAAAACTTAACAAAAGAACATTAATATATCATTCCATTCTACATATACAATCAGTAATTCTTAAT
>PVIY010044197.1:0-19854 GCA_004026745.1 Myrmecophaga tridactyla
ACCCAAATGGGTGGAGACATGTCGTCCCTTAATCCAATTTAACAAGCACTCTTGACTAAATCACATCAACCAGGGAGATGATCTCATTAGTTTCAAACATACAGCATTGAGTAGAGATTATTCTACCTTTATGAAATGGGATTTATATTAAAACATGGCTTTTCTTAGGGGGCATACTTCCTTTCAAACCAGCACAATAGGGTTTAAAAGAAACAGTTGCTCCCACAAGATTGGCTTTTCTAGGGTACATAATCCTTTCAAACCAGCACACTCACTATTTTATATCCTACATAGGATGTTGTTCTGTGTGCTACTGAAATACACGGAGACAATTTCAACTATACTCTACTTTTTCCACTACAACCTGAAGTCTCTACTTAAAAGCTTCCCTTTAAAGAAGGAAAAGAAAGCAAAAAAATGCATATGTCACTACAGAATGCAAATAGTTTCATGAGAACTTTGAGAATTTTCTTTAGGACACTTTTTAGATCTCAGATCAATGATCTATCTATAAAAGTCCATACTAACCCGAAGATTTTTGTTCTGCATATAAGCACACTTTTAATCACATTCTTCTAATTTGAAAAAAAAAATCATTGATGGTTCCTTGTTTCCCATCCTGTCAGACTCAATTACCCACCCATGAATTTCAAGGTCCTCTTTAATCAGATGCCATTTTACTCATGCAATCCTGTCTCTTTTCTCACTCTCTTTACTCCACATCTTTCAATCTGATGAGTCTAGGCTTTTCACTTTCCTTTCAAGAAGCCACATTTCCTCTGACTTGTAGACCTTTGCTTTAATCCCTTTTCAACCAATCTCCCCTTCCCCAAACACACACTCACTCCAGTGGCCTTAATCAAACCTGCCCTTCAAGGTTCATTTCACTGTTCACTTCACTCTCTAAAACTGTTCTGATTATTCCGATCCTTAATACTTTGCCTCTGCCTGGAACTGGCTGCAATACAACTTGTTCATTCCTGCCTATAGGACTTTTTCACATTCTGTTTCTTTTGTATTTCACCAATCCATTCTACCACCTCTTTCTATTGTCAAACTCAGCAGATTCCTAAATAATCCTACCAATCTTATAAAGACTTGTACTGCAAGGCCCTCTGGGCACTTTTGTCATGAGTTTTGCTTCTATTACTGTGATTCTGGAAACATGTAATCATGGATCTCATGTTTTGCAAAGGGATTTCTCCAGAATTTCAGATGGCTAGTGCCGCCAGCAGCAATTTTCACCAGGTCTGAGTCTCTCCTCAGGAGCTAGTTGTGTGGAGGCTGCATTTCCTCAGGCAACCGCTATTTTCAGGCAATTCAGGAGGACTCAAGTCACCACATACTGCCACCTCCACTACCTCCTCCCAAAATGCACCCCAGAGATTTTATAACTGTCTTCTACCTTCTTTATGAGTTGTTTCCAACCCTATGCTTCTCGTTTTTCTTAAAACAGAACTTGCCAGTAAAAGTATCCACACTTACTTTCACATGCCCTGTGATGAGTCCCCTACTCTGCCCTGTGAGTTCCAATTACCTGTGCTTCTTTCTACCCTAAACAGCCCTGGTACTTGGTAGGCAAACCAGAGTCTAAAGTCCCCATACTGAGGAACTAATTCTATAGCTGATCAACTTAAAAACAAAAAAAACAAAACAAAATGGGGAAGAGGTAATATACAAATAAAGTAAACACCTTACGTCTCACTAGTTCAATAATGGCTCTTTGAGGAGTCACTTTCCAAACTTCCCACACCAGTCTCCTTGCTCACTCTCAAGGATATGGCAGCACTGATGGCCTCAGATACCTTTGAGGCCCAGGGCTTACTAATCTCTGCCAAATATTTACACTAAGGAAAGAGCCCTTACAATGTTTTTCTCTCTCAAACAGGTGCACAAAGGAAGGGGCAAAAGTTAGGGTATCCCTAACTACATTCCAGACCTTTGGCCCAATTCACCCAACACCTCTCTGCACCCTAATACACTGCTATTTACTGAATCCTTCCTCAGATCCATCCCTCCCCGCCACACACACACAAACTATTGTCTGGCACACTAACACTTACTGTTTACTGGACAATTAATGTCACCACCTCTAAAGAATGTTTCTGCCTCAGCCTGGTATGGCTCACCAACATCAACTGCCACAGTCATGCCCCAAGCCTATGACAAATTCAAGTCCTTTATTTCCCTGTATGGGGGAAGAACTTTGCTGTACAGAAAGGCCACACAGCACTGCTCTAGGGTCAACTCTCTGTAGCAAAGGCAGAAGGTCCTCTTTAGGGATCAGGGAAGGAAGTTAGTGAGTGACTTGTGGTTCTAGGATGCAGTTTCCATATCATCAATTTTTGTTCATCAAATTTAGTCATAGTTAGGATCAGCTATAGTTATGGTCAACCTATTCACAGTTAGCTATAGTTATAGGTAGTTATGGTTACCACTTGTCACAACTTATGTTTAGTTGTACTTATAGTAGTTGTGGCTAGTTGTGATCCTTAATGAAGTGTGAATACTAGTTGTGGCTACTAATCAGATGTGCTGTTGGTTATGCTGGTAACTCTATGTGCCTACTAGTCATGACCACTAAATAATCATAGTTATTAATGAAAACTACTAACTAGTCATGGTTGCAAGTTACTGCAACTAAATAGTTGTGGCTATCAATCAGAGCTACTAATTAGACATAGTCACTAGTTATGACTACTAACTGGCAATAGCTATTAACTAGCAATGACCACTAGTTATGATCACTAACTAGTCAGGAAAAGTAGTAAAAAAAGTTAACTAGTTGTATTAGTCATAACTACTATTTTGGTTTGTTTATGCTGCCAGAATGCAATATAACAGAAGTGGAATGACTTTTATAAGAGGGATTTATTAAGTTACAAAATTAGTTTTAAGGCCTTAAGAATTCCAAACTAAGGCATTCAGAGAAAGATAACTTGCCTCCAATGAAAAGCTGAATGGTGCCCCGGATCTCTCTGTCAGCTGGGAGGGCATGTGGTGGACATCTGAGGTCCTTGCTTCCAGATCATTGTTTTGTGCTTCTGATTCCAGTGACTTCTTCTTTAAGCATCTGTGGGCCCTCACTTAGCTTCTCCCAGCAAAACTCTGGGTTCTGGCTTGTTTAGCATCTCATGAGAAGACATGGCAACATCTGCTGGGCTCCTCTCCTGGCTTCTGGTTTCAAAAGGCTCTTACAGAACCTGTGGATCTTTCTGACATCTTTCCATTGCATCTCCAAACATGTGTGTCTAAGTTTTCTCCCAAATGTCCCCCCTTTTGAAGGATACCAGTAAACTAATCAATACTAACATTGAATGGGTCAGGTCACACCTCTGTGGAAATAAACTGATTAAAGATCACACCCACAACTGACTGTGTCATATATCCATGGAAACAACCTAATAAGAAGTCCCACCCTACAACATTGAATCAGGATTAAAAAAAACATGGCTGCCCTCACAAGACTGGCTTACTAACTAGTTCTGACTAGTTTGTAATAAATATCAAACTATGACTACTAACTTAGCTGTGACCATTAGCTATTCATGTGAACTAATTATGATCATTAATAATTTTAATTGACATGGTTGTGAACTAGCTGTGGTTACCAGATGTGACTGATACTAGTTGTGGTTACTGGTCATAGCAACTAACCAATTGTGGTTACCGGTTATCACTATTAAGCAATGCATATTAACTAGTAGTAACCAGTAATTATACTATTAAGTATTTGTGACAACTAGTTATGTCACAAATTAGTTTCTGTTATTATTGCTAACTAGTTCAGTTACTGTTATGACTATTAAGTAATGTTTGTTACTGGACATTACTACTACCTAACATGGTTACCAGTTACAGATACTAAATAGCTGTGGTTACAACTAGTTGTGGGCACTAATTAGTCATAGTTACTAGTTGTGTCAAGTGGCTGCTACTATTTGTAACTATTTGTGATAACATGTGCTATTGACTAATTTCAATTGTTGCTTATTGCTAATTATAGTTATAGCTAATTACAGTTACTAAATGTAGCTGACTATGGGTTATCTATTTATAGATACTTTAGTTATAGGTAGTTAAAGGCATAGTTATTTATAGGCAGTTTATTTGTAGTTATAAAGTGTTAGAATGTTAGAGTTATGTTTATTTGACCTGTAATGTAATCTACTCACAGACTTATCTTCAGGCCTTCCAAAGTTTTTATGACGCAGATTAACTAGGAAACATATTTTTGTACTATTTTATTCCTTTACATTGATTTGACTCACTGTTACTTACAGTGATCCTGAGGTGCATCTCAACATAACTCCATGAATATAAGCTCCTGGTGGTTTCCTTGTGTGCCTGCACCCTACCTCTTATACTCAGACACCAGGAAGTACGTGACAAGTGAAAGGCTAACCACTTTTGTAATATTTAATTCTAGAAAGTGCTCCCTGCCTAGAATACCCAGCTCATTTCCAATTCTAAGGAGAAGTGAGCTGGAAACCCTACATGGAAATCTGATTAGCTTATTGCCAATATCCCTGATCCAACTCTGCCTGAACTCGAGGTCCAGTGCTCTCTCCATTTGTCATTCAAATTCTGAGGAGCCTTCAGCCTAACCTGGAATGCAAGACAGGCATGGCAGGGAAGGAGAACATATCTTGTGCCTCTCTTTCAAGGTGCTACTCATTCACCAAGTCCAAATCAAATCTTTACCTCCTCCAAGAAGCCCTCTCAGAGGCTTAAGGTTAGGCTTCATCTTTCTTTCTACCTCAATGTTTTGTATGTAGGCCACGTATAGCACTAAAAGCATTCTAGCTGGTATCAGCATTAACATCAGTGACTGTTTCCCTCCATGGACTTAAAGTTCCTGGAGGATGGGACAGCCTGCCTTATTTATTTCTCCTTGCAGTAGAGCACAGAAAAGGTTCCAAGTGCAGGCACGTGTTCTACTTGTGAATCAGTCATGACATTACTAATAATAGAATATAAAAGCTTAAGATGGCTTATTTTGTTTTGATATATATATAGTTGTGTGTGTATGTGTATCTATTTATACATATATAGACATATATATATGTATGTATTCAATGTCATCTTTGGTTGTATTCTGATATGTCTTCATTCTTTCATTCCTTCATTTAGCAAATACTTCTCAAGCACCTGCTTTGAACCAGGCACAATTCTAAATGTGTGGAATATATTCGTCAAGGCAATCAACAAGGACCCTACCTTCATCAGACTTGTTAATGGTGGGCACAGATAATAAACTATAGACATAACAGACAACCTAATTATAACATAAGTTAGAAAATGAGATGTACTATATAAAAAAGAAAACAGAGCAGGGTAGGAGGAAATAGGTGCGTCTTGGGGTGAGGGGCAGGTTACAATTTGAAAAGGATGGCCAATGCCAGCCTCGATATCAGGGTGCCATTTGACTTGAAAAGCCTGGTGAGGGGCAGCCAGGTGGATATATAGGGAGAAAGCTTTCTAGGATAAGAAATGCAGTGGAAAGGCTGTAATTTAGAAACAAGCCTGGCATGATCCAGGGACAGCAAGGAGGCCAGTGTGTATGAAGTGGAGTGAAGTCACTACATCCAGCTTCCTTGCTCAATGCACCCAATTCCCCTGGCACACCAACACATTGTTTCTTCCTATATCCCTCCTCAGGTCCCTTCATTTCCTGTTCCAGCATACTCCGTCACTTCCTCGTCACAGAACCAGGGCACCTAACTATGTCTCTCGAGACAGTTTTTTTTATGTTTTGTTTTGTTTTGTTTCACTTTGAAAGTCTTTTATTACAACACACCTTAATAAGCTCTGTAAAGACAGAACCTCAGAAAATTGGTTAAGAACTCATTGTTGTTTCTCTCCATGGAAATCTTTAGTAAAAGGCAAATGATTTATACGATTTGAAGAGAAACCAGAGTATGAGACAGTTTTTGCCTCAACTCAGTAAGACTCAGCAGTCCTTCATTCTGCTGTATGGGTACGGTTGTTCTCCTGTGCACAAGGCCATCCAGCACTGCTCCATGGCTACTTAACTGGCCATGGCAAGGGCAGGAGGGCCTTGCCTTGATTCCAAAGGAATCAGTAGCCTTATGGGACAGCTGGGGAGGTGCTCATAGTTCCTGGAGGTGCAGGGGAGATGAAGGCACAGAGCTTTGGGAACTCTGGGAATGCAGCCCTTGGTTGAGGCACAAAAGCTAACAAGATCAATAGTAGCTCACAGGCACTGAGTACCCACTGCCTGGGCCTGCCAGGCACTGTCTCAGACCCGTGAGCCCATTTGACCTCTCTGACAGACAAGGGGCAAAGGACCAAATGGACTTTCTCAAGCACATGTAGCTTGTGAGTCTTGGAGCCAAGATTTACCTTGGACTTTTGGATCTATACTCTTAACTGCTGTGTTGTGCTCACTCAAACTCCAAGCCATCTCTCTGGTAAAATGAGGCAAATGAGCTATACATTCTCTGGGCCCCATTGACTTCTAAAGGCTCATGAATCTGGGAAAGATAAAGTCTAAAGGTAGACTCAGTCTACCACTATTTTCCACCTTGCTTTCTAATGACTCAGAGAACTTAAGTAATCTTTCCAGGGTCATTCCACTTGCAGAGGTGAAATTTGACTCCAAGCCTTAGTGACTATTTTCATATTCTCTACCACTATAATGTTTTCCTGCCATAAATATCTGAATGCCCAGCAAATGATCAAGTGATCACATGCTTATAAGGTTACACAACTAGTCAATATATATACACACACACACACACACAAAAAAAAACATTGAGTGTGTGTCCTATACACACAACTGAGTTTGCAATAGCCACTTTTATGTGGAAATATTCACCATCTTGCCTCTGGAAATATTCATCATCTTGCCTAAGCAGAAAAACAAGTAGACTTCAGGAAACTAAAAAATAAAAAAGAAAGAAAGAAAGGAGCCCTGATGCATGAAATAAAAGTCACAGTTGGTGCTTTGGATGTTAGATACTACTTAACATTCCTCCAGAAACTCTACCACTAGAAAAAAGGGAAATGTGGTGATACCTTCTACAGAAATTCTCATCTGATGTGGTGAGTGCTTTGATTATTGGAAGGAAAAACCCAAGGACAATCATTGCACACTAATGTATCTTGAACTGGAGCCAGCCACAAAAGGGATGGGATACTAACTTATGGGAGTGGATCGATATCAATACAAATTCTGGTCTCATTAATATTCCACCAGAATCTATCAGATTAAAAAATATGTGAAGTCTCCTTTGACTACACTTCCAAAGAACTGTACTTCTCTTTCTTTTAAGACCTTTATCACTGCCATTTCTGCATGTCTGGTACATAATAAGTACTCACTAAAAGTCTCTTGAAAGGAGAAATGCACGAGGAATATGAGAATGCATACATTTTGGGAAATGGAAGAAAACATTTATCTTTAAACTAAAATAGGTAAAACAGGCAAGAAAGTGAGTGACAAAGTAGAAAGGATTTAGGAATGATGAATGCCCTCAAAATTTAATAGAAACAAATATATCTCCCCTGAAAAACACCTCTTAACATGAACTATTTTCTGCCTATTCAGTCAAGGATCATCTCATGTTTGGTCTTAAGGTAGAAGAGGCAATTAATCAAACATTTTGGTCAAATTCATTTTACAAGTCTCATTGCATCCCATATAGAGATAATTTGCCCAAGGTCATACAGTTAGTAAGCAACAGCCTTTGGAGGGTGGCCCTTCTCCTGTGATTCCCAAACCTAAACTTTACACTATACTCTGTGAGTAAAAAAACATGATATATTTATGCAAACATATGAGAAGAAGTACATCTTGTTGCGGGTAGAGGTTAGGACAATCTCCCAAGGAGAAGGTATCAATTGAGTTATTAAAGGGACATTTTTCAAGAGGACAGGACAGAAAGAAGCATGTGTAAATGTAGGGAGAAGTGAGAGTCTGGAGTGCCCATTCAAGGATCTGCAGTTAACTGGTATGGTTGAAGTTCATGTTGACCGTTTGAACTATGGGGATGAAGAGGTTGGCAGAGGCTAGAATATGAAGGGCCTTATGTGCCAGGTAGGGAGTTTAATTGTCCTAGACAATGGGGGACCCACCGAGGAATTCAGATCAGGGAAGAGAAAAGTTTAGGTTTTTTATTTTGGAGATACTTGGCTTCAGTGTAGAGAATGAAAGGAGAAGAGTAAAACAACCTAGAAAGCTATTGGAACAATCCAGACAAGAGCAGAAGCAATGGTAGTAATGGAAGTAATGGAGAGAAATGAACAGGATAGAGATCTGGAAAATATCAATACAATTAACAAGATCTGGTAACTGAATTTGGAGATGAGATGGAGGGGGCTGGAGGAATTTAGGGTAAAAATTATTAAACTCATTTGGCTCTCTTGCCAAATGGTGGCATTATTTGTCAAAAGAGAGAAGACTTGAGCAGAAGTAGGTCCAGGGTGGTGGACATTTGATTTTGATAGCAGAAAGAATGGAAACAGACTGAGGATCTGATTTGGGTTTGGACCCTGTGCCAGTTTCATTAGGTTTTGATCAGATTATCTCCATGGAGATGTGACATACCTAATTGTGAGTATTAACTTGATTAGATGGAGATGTCACTCTACCCATTCCAGGTGGGTCTTGATTAGTCTACTGGAATCCTTTAAAAGAGGAAACATTTTGGAGAAAGTTTGAGAATGATGATAGCCATGAAGCAGAGATCTCATGCAACCAAAGACCTTTGGAGATGAAAAAGGAATACACCCAGTAGAGTTTCATGAATTAAGAGGCCTGGAGGAAGCTAGAAGATGCCACCATGTTCACCATGTGCCTTTCCATTTGAGAGAGAGACCCTGAACATCATCGGCCTTCGTGATCCAAGGTATCGTTCCCTGGATGCCATGGTTTGGACATTTCTATAGCTTGCTATAATTTGGACATATTCGAAGCTTTAGAAATGTAAACTTGCAACTTAATAATTTCTCCTTTTAAAAACCATTCTATTTCTGGTGTATTGCATTCCAAAAGCTAACAAACTAGAACAGCTTTTGGTACTGGAGAAGTGGATTTTTGCTGCAGTTTGCAAATACCAAACATGTTGGAACAGCTTTTTAAATGGATAAGGGGAAGATTCTGGTAGAGTTGTGAGGAGCTAGATACAGAAAGCCTAGAATTCTTTGAAGAGACTGTTGGTAGAAATGTGGACTCTAAAAATACCTCTGACAAGGCTCTAGACAGAAATGAGGTATGTGTTATTGCAAACTGGAGAAAAGCAATCCATGTTTTAAAACGGCAGATAATGTGGCAAAACTGACTAGTGATTTGGCTGGAAGGCAGATTTTAAAAGTCATGAACTTGGATACTTAGCAGAAGAGATTTCCAAATTAAGTGCAGAAAGTGCAGCCTGGTTTCTCCTCAAAGGTTACAGCGAAATGCAGCAGAAAAGAGATGAACTGAGAACTGAAACCTTGGGTTCAAAGAAATCAGAAATTGATGATGTGGAAAATTCTGGACTTCCAGAAAGGGAGATCCCAGAGAATAGTGCCCTATGTGAGGATTTAACCAAATGTGGAACTAGTCAGCCATTTCAGAAAAAGCCAGGATTGGAGATGGATTTGTGGAAACTCATTCTGTCTGTTGGGCACAATCCTTGCTTGCTACATAGAAAGCTGACAAGAAGCTGTGGGACCTGAATAAAAGGAACCACTACCAGTCTCGACTGGGGGGCTCAGAAAAGGGAAAAACTGAAGGAAAAAAAATAACTTCAGAGGCAGAACTATGGAAGCTAAAGTCTAAAGTCAAGAAGCCTCAGGACAGAAGAGTGGACTCACCCAAGTACTTGGAGAAGGTGAGTTTGCCCCAAAGGCAGAGGATGGGCCTTCCACCTCATTACACTGGAAGTGTGGTATGACCTCAGGCTTTGGAGATAGTGCAGCACACTACTTGGGGATTGGGGAGAGCCTGGCTGCCACCATATGGAGGGGTTGAGTATGTACCTTGGAGATGACAGAGAACCCAGTTGCAGCCCTGATGCTTGGAGAGGGTGGAGCCGAGAAAAAGGTGGTCTCCCCAGTGTCCCTCAAGGTTACATTCAGAGAGAGGCAGGCCACTGTGTAGGCCTATAGAAAGGGTGGGACTGCCACTTTCTAAAGCCCTGAAGATCAATGACTCTCGAACTTTGAAATCTAGTGGAGTTTTCCTGGGAGATTTTCAAAATTGCTTGGGTCCGGTGACCCTTGTGTTCCTTCCAATTGCTACTTATGGAAATGGGAATACATATTCTATGACTGTGCTTCCTTTGTATGTTGGCAGCAAATAACTTGTTCTGAGTTTTACAGGTCCAGAGCCAGAGGAGAATTTTGCCTTAGGACAGACCATGCCTGTAGCTGACTTTGATGAGACTTTGTACTGGTGTTTTCCTTGTATTGCAATTTTTTTGTTACTAAAATGCTTTAAGATTTTCTGATACTGTGATGGAATGAATATATTTTGTATATGGGAAAAACATGTCTTTTTTAGGGTCCAGAGGGTATAATGTTCTGGTTGAAAGGATTTATATAGCCTAGAAAATCCATGTTTTATTCCTGATGTATCTTGTGGAGGGCAGCCATTTCTTTTAATTCCTGTTCAATAATGTAGGTTGCAAACTTGATTAGATTATCTCCATGGAGATGTGAGCCATCCAGTTGTGGGTATTAACTTGATTAGATGGAGATGTGACTTCACCCATTCCAGGTTGGTCTTGATTATTTTACTGGAATTCTTTAAAGGAGTAAGTATTTTGAAGAAAGCTTGAGAATGAATGATGAGTGCCACAAAGTAGAGAGCTCACACAACCAGAGAACTTTGAGATGAAGAAGAATATGCCCCAGGGGGAGCTCCATGAAACAAAAAGCCTGGAGGAAACTAGCAGACATCACCATGTTCACCATGTGCCTTTCCAGTTGAGAGAGAAATCCTGAATGTCATTGGCCTTTCTTGAGTGAAGGTAACCTCTTGTTGGTGCCTTAATTTGGACATTTCAATAGACTTGCTTTTACTTGAATATTTTCACAGCTTTAAAACTGTAGCTTGCAACTTAATAAATTCCCCCTTTTGAAAGCCATTCCATTTCTGGTATATTGCATTCCGGCAGCTAGCAAACTAGAACTGATCCCAATTTGGCCACTTAGAATTTAGGAGAGTTAGTTATACACCCTGAGCCTTTGTTTTTTTTTTTGTTTGTTTGTTTTTCATCTATAACAGGTCTAATCAGAGCATTCACTTCAGCATTATTGGAAGGTTTGAGTGAGAAAATATCACACACTTTGCACAATGGTTGGGTCATTTAGTGGAAGCCCGTAAAAAGAAATTAACTGTAGGGCATACTGAGAGTTTGAGGTTCTGATAACATATCCAAACAGCGAAGTCTGTTAAAATCAAGATCACTCTGCTCCAGCTAAGTGTGGTCTAGGAAAATATAATGATTTAGACTCTTGATTTTTATTTTATCACTTAATGGTTTCACTCTACTTAAAGTAAAATATATTTTCCCACTAAAAATAATATAATATATCCACAGAAAATTGAAAACAGAGAAAAGTACAAAGAAAAATAATTTAAATCATTATGCAAGTTCTCATCACCTGTAGCTACCATTTTGTTGTACTACATCCCACGTTTTTTCTGTTCTATATTATTCTCTTCTATTTAAATGTGTCTGTATTCATGGCAAAGGATCACATTGTTACATTTAGCTTATCTTATAGTAAAAGTTCCCCATTTAGCTTTTTCCCAATTTTAAACATTTCCTTGCCAGTCTTATATGTTTATTCTTCAACATAAACTTTAAAATATTTGACAAGTTCCATTTTTAATTTTTAATTCTTCTCTGGAATTATGTTAAACTAATTAGTGCAGAATGGACATCTTTACAACATTAGGTCTTCTAATTTAGGGCTATGATTTATCTCTCTATTGATATATCTCTATTAATGCTAGGCTTATTTTTATATCTGTGTAAATTTGGACATGTTTTTTACTTTTCTGCAACTAAATTTCCTCAACGGTAAAATTATCCCTACTTCATAGTATTATTTTGAGTATTAAATGGGTTAATGCATGCAAAGAGTTTGGAACAGCACCTGGCATATGGTAAATACTGTTTTTGTTGTTATTTCCTCTGGCAAAATTTATAATTTTCCTCATATAGGCCTTACATATTTCTTGTTACATTTTCTCCGAAATTTTATTTTTTTTGCTGTTATTAATGGAGTTGTCAGATAAAATAAAGGATGCCTGGTGAAATTTGAATTCCAGATATTCAATGAATAATTTTATTCTTTGCAATATTTGGGACATATTTATACTAAAATATTATTCATTTGTGAATCTGAAATTCAAGCTAATTGGTCTACTTGAAATTTTATCATTTTTTCTTTTTGTGACTCGAGTAATACTGTCAGGTGGGAATAAGATATTTTTCACTACAATTTTTAGCTGATTATTGGGGAGATATAGAGAATGTATTTCTTTTTACTTAAAGAATAAAGAAGTTAATATGAATCAGAATCACCTGGAGGACTTCTTCATACACAGATTCCTGGGGCCCCAACCTTAATTTCTAACTCTGTCTGGGGTGAGGCTCACAATTTGCATTTCTAACAATCCTCAGGTGTTGCTTGTTTTGTTATATTGTTGTTTTGTTTCAGATGACCAAATCATCTTCAATTAATAATAATATGGTCTCCAGATGTCTGATAATCAAATTTTTATTTCCTTATATCTTGAATTTGCTTTAATTTTCAATTGATGCTAAGTAAGGTTAGCCATAGTTTATGTCCTTGCCTTATTCCTAGCTTGAATAAAAATGTCTCTAGTGTTTCAACATTAAGCATACCGTATAACTATTGTTTGAATAATAGTTGTTAGTCATTTGAAAGAGTAATTGATTTTTGAATCACCTTATTCCTGGTTTAATAAAGGCTCAGTGCCTTTTGACATTTATCAGTATAGTCATATTTTACCCATCGTCCTGTGTATGCATCAAATTACGTGAATAATTTTCTAATATTAACCTGACTTTGCATTTCCAAATTATACAAATATAGTTGTGGCATATAATTATATTAATATACTACTGAATTTTATTTGCTAATATTTTAGAGTGTTCCTGTACTATATGTGCCAGTTTGAATCTGTTGTGTACCCCAGAAAAGCCATTTTCTTTAATCTTCATTCAATATTGTTGGGTGGGATCTTTTTTATTATTTTCATGGAGATGTGACTTACCCAATTGTGGGTAGTAACTTTCTTTTCTTTTTTACATGGGCAGGCACTGGGAATTGAACCTGTTCTCTGGCATAGCAGGCGAGAATTCTGCCTGCTGAACCACTATCACACTGCCCGTGGGTGGTAACTTTTGATTACATGGTTTCCATGGAGACATGTGTCCACCCATTCAAGGTGGGGTTACTTACTGGAGCCTTTTAAGAGGGAACCATTTTGGAAAAAGTTTCAGAGCCCACAAAGCCCACACAGCCAGAGACCTTTGGAGATGCAGATGGAAAACACCCATGAGGCAGCCGATGAAGAAGCTTGGAAAGAAAGCTAGCAGACATCACCATGTACCCTCCCAGCAGAGGGAGAAACCCAGAACTTCATTGGCCCTTTCTTTGGAGTTAAGGTATCTTTTTCTGGATGGCTTAGTTTGGACATTTTTATCATCTTACCTTAATTTGGACATTTTTACAGCCTTAGAACTATAAACTTGCAACTTAATAAATTTTCCTTTTTTAAAAAGGAAAGCCATTCCATTTCTGGTATACTGCATTCTGGCAGTTTTGCAAACTAAAATGCCATACTTGAATTTAGATTTTTTCCTGTATTAAGCAGGGTTGTTAGGATGTAACCCTGGGCACTTTACTGCATTTCTCAAAGTCTCAGTTTCAGCAGTCATCAAATGGGCAAAATAATAACTCCTCTCTAAGAGAGTTGTTTCATGGTTAAATAACATGATACAGAAATGTGTTTAACAAACACTACCTACTTATTATGGGCCAGCAACAAATATAATCTTTGTATGTAGATTATTAACTCCATAGTCTCCTTTTAGCTCTTAGCCAGGTTCTTAGCACAGCAGCAGATACATAATTTGAGCTCCATTAAAAAGTGTTATAATTATCCACATGATGTGGAGAAAGCAGGTAATTTAGGACTCACTATCTATTAGAGGAGGTAAGCATTGATCAAATAATCACACACCTTCTCACCCACTCCTATCCCACACAGAACTGTCAACTCACAACTGCCACAAATTCTACAGTTCCAAGAGAGCATGTAATAGGGTGGAGTGGTCAAGAAAACTTTCCCTGAGGAAGTAAAGCTGGAGCTGAGAGCTGAAGGATGTAAGGGGGACATGGTGAGAAAAGCCCAGGCAGAAGGAAGAGAAGGTGTAAGGTACTGTCAAAGGATGGAGCACTGAGGTTATGAATGAATGAAAGGTTAGAACAACAGTTGGAGAAAAAGCAAGGGTTGGCTATATGAGAGGGCTCAAGAAAAGTGGGCAGGGTTCAAGTCACCCAAACCATTGAAGACCATGATCTTGTTTTTTTTTTTTATCATTTGAGCAGTAGAAAGCAACAAAAAGGCTTATAGGAAGGAATTGTTATTAACAGATCTGCATTTCAAATAGATTCTTCTAGGTGCTACATTATGGTTTCATTTTGTAGATTGTATAATCAGAGTCATCTTAGTTCTACCACTTATTCAAGGCTGCATTGCCTTGGATATATTGAATTAATTTCAGTATTCTCATCCATATACTGGGAATATACCTATCTATATATTAGGAATGAGTCATTCATTCAGCAAATACATATTTATCACCCAGTACTTACCAGACACTTACATTTCATAAACCTTTGAAAAGGATTAAATGGAATAACCTATAAAAATTGCTCAGTGCCTGGCACTTTTTGATGAAATCTAAAAGAAAATTTTGCTCTACACTCAGAGCATTGTTCAGAAACTATCTCTTAGATATACCATCATGTTTGATTCCTTTTTTTTCAGTGAAAAAAAAATGTATTAATAACTGGTTTGGTTTGCTAAATCTACTAGAATTCAATATACCAGAAATGGGTTTGCTTTTAAAATGGGCATTTAATTTACAATTTACAGTTCTTAGGCCATGAAAATGTCCAACTCAAGGGATCAACAGAATGATACCTGGACTCTGAAGACAAGTTCTGGCCTTCAGGACCCCTCTGTCATGTGGAAAGTCACCTGGCTGGCGTCTACTGGTCCTTCTCTCCTGGGTTTCATTGTTTTCAGCTTCTGGTTCCAATGGCTTCCTCTCTCAAATTCTGTAGGTCCTCTCTTAGCTTTTCTGGTGTTTTTCTCTCTAAATTTCTCTGGGGCTTTTTCTGTGTTTTATCCTCTTACAAAGGACTCCAGTAAAGGATTAAGAGCTACCTTCAATGGGCTGGGTCACACTCAATTGAAATAACCTAATCAAAATTTCCCACCCACAACAGGTCTGCACCCACAGGAATAGATTAAAAGAACATGGCCTTTCCTGGGGTATATGAAAGCTTCAAACCATCACAATAACAAAAACCCTTTTGATTTCCATGATGGGTTAGAAAAACCAAAGCATATTCCAGAGGGTTTTATTAAAGGACAATGCACCTAATATGACAGGGAAACATGATTAATGTAACATAAGGCCAGCCAAGATCACATTTTGCCTATTGTAAAAATGGTTCCTCAGTTTCTATCACCTTACATTTCTGCCTACTCAGGTAGCCCAATTAGCTTCATTTTGAAATTTTTCCACCTTTCTTCTTTTCCCCTCTATTTGACATCTCGCACCATAATTATCCATAGAGACTTCTATGCATTTTTCTTCCAGGAGATTTTTGAATCATAATAATATAACCTTAGCCATCTTTGGATTAAAAAAGTACCAACTGAAGATCAATCTTATTTTCATTCCTCTGAGTTGTGTATTTCTTCCTCAAGTTCCACTTAGAATTTCAAGACACAATTTTGTTATGTATGATAGTTTTTTTGAGATAACAGCCCGTGGGCTGGTAGTAAGAAATGAACTATTCATTTGTTCTCAAAACTTTCTTTAAAAAGAGCAATAAACAACTTTGTAGCAAGGACACTTTATAAGTATATAGTTTCTTATAATTCATCTGGGAGACCCTATCAAAATTTTCTGGATGTTAAGGAAGGCATTGGGATTTTCAGTTTTCATTAGGAAAAACCTAATTGCTTTAAGAGAAACCATGTTACATTAGGAAAGCGGAAGTGATTGGCTTTTATCATACACCTTGTACATGACTCAACCAGTACTGGACCCTAGGTCTCCTACTTCCCACTCACATGCTTTCCTTTAAATCTTGCAGTTTTTCTTCTTTCTTTTTTTTCTGAAATGATAACAGCGACCTGTATTTGACTACGTATCATGTCAACTACTGTGCTGGTTTGAAAGGATGTATGTGCCTAGAAAAGCCATGTTTTTATCCTAATCCCATTTTGTAAAGGCAGCTGTTTCTTTTAATCCCTATTCAGCACTGCATGTTGGGAACTTTCATTAGATCATCTCCACGGAGAAGTGACTCACTCAAGAGTGGGTGTTAAACTGGATTAGGTGGAGACATGTCTCAACCCATTCTAGGTGGGTCTTGATTACTTTAGTAGAATCCTATAAAAGGTGAAAATATTTTGGAGAAATCAGGAGCTTCAGAGAGAGCAGAGAAGAGTGACAGAATGCTGCAGAACCATGAAGCAGAGTCTACCAGCCAGCGACTTTTGGAGATAAAGAAGGAAAACACCTCCTGGGGAGCTGGAGAGGAACCTAGCAGATGATGCCGTGTTTGCCATGTGCCCTTCCAGCCAAGAGAGAAACCCTGACCATGTTCTCCATGTGCCTTTCCACTTGAAAGTGAAACCCTGAACTTCACCAGCCTTCTTGAATCAAGTTATCTTTCTCTGGATGCCTTAGATTGGATATTTCCATAGACTTGCCTTAATTGGGACTTTCCATGGCCTAAAAGCTGTTAGTTTGCAACTTATTAAATTCCCCTTTTAAAAAAAACACTGAGTTTCTGGTATATTGCATTCTGGCAGCCAGAAAACTAGAACAACTACTTTATCACAACTTATCCAGCACATGTTGTTGGTACTGTCATGAAAAGACAAGATTCTGAATACTAAAATGGGTGGCATTTTAGCAAGTGAAAATAGGCTTGTCAGTTAGACAATGATTTGGCTTTAGCTACTCCAGAGCTGCGGCTGCTACCACTAAGACTAGCAACTGTCAATAGCATCACACCTGACACTGATGGCAGTGGTAATCAGAATACAGTATCAGTTCTAAATAAAAATCTGTAACTCCAGGAGGGGAAGCATAGCTTCAGGACATCCTGTGACTAAAGGACAACTGATAGTAGCCACAGTGAGGCTGCAAGAGAGATTCAAGTATGTTAGCAATTAAAGGGCTAGAAGCAGGAAGCAGTGGGAAAAGGAGGAAAAAACTAAGAATTTGCCTTCACTATCTCCAGTTTATTTCTCAAGTCTCTGGATCCTACAAGCCAGTATTATTTAAGTGTGTTTTTTGGCACATTCATCTCCTCACACATTTAGGAGTACAAGAGATGCAGAAAACCTGGTGATGTGTGTAGAGCATGAGTTTGGGTGTGTGCTGATATGAAATGACTTATGTACCTTAGAAAAGCCATGTTTTAATCCTAATCCCATTCTGTAAAAGCAGCCTTTTTTTCTAACCCCTATTCAGTATTGTATGTTTGAAATTGTAATTAGAGCATCTCCCTGGAGATGTAATCTAATCAAGAGTGGTTGTTAAACTGGATTAGGTGGAGACATGTCTCCACCCATTTGGGTGGGTCTTGATTAGTTTATGGGAATCCTATAAAAAAGGAAACATTTTGGAGAAAGTGAGAGATTTCTGAGAGAGCAGAGAATGACATAGCTATGAGAAGCAGATAGTCTACCAACCAGTAACCTTTGGAGATGAAGAAGGAAAATGCCTCCTGAGGAGCTTCATGAAACAGGAAACCAGAGTACGCCATGTTCGCCACATGCCTTTACAGATGAGCAAGAAGCCCTGACTATGTTTACCATGTGCCTTCTCCCTTGAGAGAAAGACCCTGAACTTCATTGGCCTTCTTGAATCAAGGTATGTTTCTTTGAATGGATGCCTTAGACTGGACATTTCTATAGACTTGGTTTAATTGGGACATTTTCTCGGCCTCAGAACTGTAAATTTGCAATTTATTAAATTCCCCTTTTTAAAAGCCATTCTATTTCTGGTATATTGCATTCCGGCAGCCAGCAAACTAGAACAGGGTGTCAGATGTGTTTTCAGATACTGCCTTTCCTATTTTCAAGCTGTGTGATTCTGAGGAAATCACCACACATCTCTGAGCCTTTGTTTCTTCAGCTGTCAAATTGAAATAATAATAAAGATTAGATTAGAGACAAATTGACTTGCTCATATCATTTCTGTCATTCCTCATAACCTCTAATATTGCTTGAGTATTTTAGAAAGAGATGCTCCAGAAACTAAGCCCATGGTGGTAGTGGTGGAGGGGTAGATGAGGGTACTTTTATTTATTAATTATTTGCCACATGCTAGACACTATCCTAAGTATTTTCTATATATTAATTCATGAAATCTTTGTAACAACTACATCTCTGTCTTACAGATGAGAAAAGTTATACCTAGAAGAAGTTAAATAACTTGTATAAGATAACAAAGGTAGTAAATGGCAGAGCCAGTATTTGAACACAGAAGTCTCAATCTTAATCTCAATGTTAGCTGTATTTTAAATTTTAAAATAATTTATTGCTTGATTTCATGGAACAAACCAAAAGCTACTTCTACATTTTACCAATCATCAAATAGCCAGACATAAAAAAATCCTCCTCCTTTTCTATATTCTAAATCTTATTAGTGCTAAAAGAAAAATACAACATCCATGAAATTTATACATGAAAATTATTGAAAAATATATTACCTTTCTTCAGCAGAATACTACTTAAAATGATTTTAATTTCTACATTATTATTATTTCATAAAGGACTAGTTACTGAAGTCTCCATTGACTTTCATTAAGTTCTCTCCTTAGGCATCTAACATGGATGTCTTAGTTTTCTGGCTTCTATGACAGATACTCTGTAATTTATTGGCTTAAACAACAGGAATTTACTGCCTCACAGTTTTAGAGGATAGAAGGCTTGCTTCCTCCCTGGGTTTGTTGCATTCTGGCTGGCCAGCAATCCTTGAGTTCCTTGGCTTTCTTAACACATGGTGATGTCCTTTCCTTTTCCTTCTGAGCTCCCACTGACTTTTGGCTTTCAGCTGCTGCCTGTACCCTTCCCTTAATAGAGTCCCCATAATAAGATTAAGACCTATCTTGATTCAATTAAGCCACATCTTAAAAATAACAACAAGAAAACATTTCAAAACGTCATATTTATAATAGGTTCACCACAGGAGTGGATTAAGACTAGCAATATGGTTTTTTTAATAGGATACGTGACTCAATCTGCCACACTGGCTAAGATTTTACAATGAACTAAGAAATCTCAATTCTCAAATCCACCATCTTCATTCCATTTTCTTTCCAGCCCTACCACCACAGGAGGAACAATACAATGCACTCTTTAAAACATGCTTTTGTTCTCTCTTGCTGGAGATATCAAACAGCAAACCTTGTAACTTATTTTATCTTTTTTTCAAAATAAAGAAACAGAGAAAACAATATTTTTGCACATGAACTAAGTATTTGAAAAATATTGTTTGGAATTAATGTTTTTAAGTATGTAGCCATGTTTCAGTAATATATAAT
>PVIY010044198.1:0-19865 GCA_004026745.1 Myrmecophaga tridactyla
CCTTCCATCTCCATCCAGTCCCTCACTGTCCTCAACAGCCTTGCCTTCCTCACCTATAAGCTCTCATACTCACTCAAATAACTCTTTACTGTCCACTATGGAAAGTTGCAGGACCTGAGGGGTTAGTTCGAGTACTTACCCCTTTCTCCCTAGCTGACCTCTCTAATATTGAGAAATGGCTAGGTTCATTCTCCAGTGACTCAACCACCTATACTAAGGAATTTCAATATCTAGCTAATGCCTATGATTTAACCTGGCATAACATTCAGGTAATCTGCTCTTCTTCCCTAACTACAGATGAGATGGACTGCATTTTCACTGCAACCAGGGCTCATGCTAAACAGGTGCATATAACCGACCACACCATGCTGGTAGGGACCGAGGAAGGGCCAGACCAAGAGGCAAGGTGGAAATATCAGGTTGACAGTCCAGCAGGGAGGAATGGACAGACTAGATGGAACAAAATGCTTACATGCCTCATAGTAGGCATGCATAAATCTTCACACAAAGTAGTAAATTTCCATAAGCTAAGGGAAATTACCCAGGGTTCTGATGAAAATCTGGCTGCTTTTCTACACTGGCTCACAGAAGCCCTCTCCCAATATACCCACCTAGACCCCAACTCAGAGGCTGGTAAAACTGTTTAGCCACACACTTTATACCCCAATCAGTTCCAGATATAAGGCATAAACTTAGAAAAATTGAGGATGGTCCTCAGGCCCCTATCCATGACCTGGTAAACACGGCCTTTAGAATTTTTAATACTTGTGATGAACTAGAGAGGGCAGAAAAGGAATCCCAGGACCGCCAAAAGGCAAATTTACAAACCCAATCCTTGATTGTGGCTCTGTGGCTCACTTCAATGGAGAAGAAGCCAGCTACGACTAATCCACCACCAGTAAAGTGCTTCAAATGTGGCCTCAAAGGACACTGGTCCCACCAGTGTCCCCATGCTCAACCACCCAAGGGACCATGCCCTCTCTGTGGTACCAAGGAACATTGGAAAAGTGACTGCCCCTCAGTACGTGGACGTGAAGGGGCCATCCTTCCAACCCCTAACCCACTGCTAGCAGTCCTGGGCCTGGCCATCAAAGACTGATGATGCCTGGCCTCAGTGACCCCAATAACCCTCGTTGAGCCCAGGGTAACAATCAAGGTAGTGGGCAAGTCCACCTCCTTTTTAGTGGACACAGGGGCTACTTTTTCTGTCCTCCCCCTCTTACTCAGGTCAACTCCTTCCTTCCCAGGTCATGGTTATGGGCATAGATGGCCGTCCTTCATGTCCCTTAACTACTGGACCACTTACATGTTTAATAGAAGAGTACCCCATTACACATTATTTCTTAGTAATGCCTTCTTGCCCCAGCCCACTAATGGGCTGAGATCTTCTTGCCAAATTAAGAGCCTCACTACACTGGATAAAAAACCCTCAAACAAAATTTCATAACAAGTGCCAGAATAACGTCATTATCCACAACACCACCCATGCCCCCAAAGGACAATATTTCTGCTGTAATGGAACTCTTACCAAGTGCCTTAACTCCACTGCCCCAAGACCATGCTTCCTGGTAACTATTGTTCCTCAATTGACCCTCTATGGGGAGTCTGAACAAAGTTGGCTATTGCTCTCTCCTTGCTCAAAAAGAGCTGCCTTTCTTCCTATCCTAGTATGCATCAGCGTAACTGCCTCAGTTACAGCCTCAGCCACAGTGGGAGGGGTGCTGGGACACAATATTTTAAACTCTCAAAACTTCGAAACTTGATAACAGGTATCCATGGAATCAACATCAGAATCCCTCTCCTCTCTACAATGCCTACTCACCTCACTAGCCCAGGTAACTCTTCAAAATCAATAGGCCTTAGACCTGCTGGCAGCTGAAAAAGGAGGAACGTGTATATTCCTCCAAGAGGAATGCTGTTATTATGTCAACAAGTCGGGTTTGGTGGAACAAAATATTCAAACCCTAAACAAACTAAGAGATGATCTCTACCACAGAAAACAAGGAACCAACTCTGCCTTAACCTGGTTTTCTTCTCCTCTGGTGACATGGCTCCTCCTCCTACTAGGACCAGTTATCCTAATCTGTATCTTTTTCCTCCTAGCTTCCTGCCTCCTCAACTTCCTTCAGGGACACATAAAGGAACTATCCCAGGTAGCAGTCAACCAAATGCTCCTGCATCATTATCATCACCTCACCAGATTCCTACAGCTAGCCTCCCCACTCCCCTGGCCATGATGGTTCCAGCCTAGAAAACCACACCACCCCATTACAGCCAGGAGTAGCCAGAAAGATCTCGGTGCCCTAATATCACAAAAGGGTTGGAACGTTAGGTCGGAGGAACAGGGAAGGGCACTGCAACTGGAGCTGTGGAGGCTGTGTCACCACTCCCAACCTGACTTCTGGAACTAACGAACTGCCCCTTCTGGATGTCACCTGACCTCCATCCTTAAAAGCTGCCCATGCTGAAGCCCACATGCGCACTCACCTCCCTCCCTCTTGGGTTTGGTGAGTTCTGCTCAGGAGCGCAGAAATACCCCCCCACACTTTAAATTTCCAGGTGTACCTTTCTTCTTTCTCACGCTTTCACCTCCTAAACCTTTCAGAAATAAGTAAATGAAATGAAATTAGAATCCCCAAATCAAATACTATAATTATAAAATATTTTGCATGACTATGACACTATAAAATACTTTAAAATTTTTCATTTAATTAAAAAAGTGTATAATGACCTAATTGATGGAACCAAAGGCTTTTAAATCTTGTTTTCAACATACCTTGAGGGGAGGAGTTGACATTAATATTAGCTGAAGGGAGGTTGAGACAAAAATGCTTATGCAGAGGACGTAAAAGTAGAATTGAAAGAAATAAAATGCAAACTTTGATGGATATAATGAAATCAACCTATTATTCTTTAAATGTGGTTAGGACTCAAAAATATCATCCACATAACAATGTTTATCATCATTTCAATGATGTTCAATAGTGGTAAATGAGAAATTGAATATGAATTCTGTTTGGAATCTGAAAATAAGCATTCATGACCCAGTTCTATGATTAAAAGCTCTGGGAGGTTAGACATTCTGTCCAAAATTTACTCCTCTTTAAAACAGTGACACATTTGAATGACAAAGAAGGCACAATAATGAAGGTTAAGCAGACTAATTAAATGCATAGAACCATACTTATCTAAAGAATTTCCTTTGTGTATTTAAATCTTGGTTTTAAATGGAGACTCATGTAATTGGCCTTTTATCATTAAATATATTTCTTAAATACAAATATTGGCTGATGAATGTAATATTATAATCAAAACATTAAAAATCTAGGTATCTCAGACTCAACATTAAAATTAAACAAAATTTGCAAAGAAAAGAAACAATAAAAGCTCTCATTTATTGCATTATTTCATGTTTATAGCAGCTCTCCCAGCTAATATGCACCAGAGCTAAGATTGAATTCCAGGTTTTTCTCCCTGTGCTATTCCTCTTCATGGTTATATATTACTTCCTGTTGTACCATGGCTTTATTTTCCAATCGCCACTTTTTCCCCCATCTGAAAGAAAACAAATCCTTATTTCCAATGCATATATATATTTTTAAAGCCATTAAGACAAGAGGAAAAATACCTATGAATAAAAGAGACTACCATAAAGAGACTATGAAACACGAGCAATCTGAAATGGCTTTCAGATTACATAGCAAACAAAACAAGTTTTAAAAATTATTGTTTGTTTTCCACATTATAACAAAATATAAGCCACAAGATTAGAGTTTTCTTGGCCTCTATTGATAAGTTTTCATAACTATTTAAGTTTACATCCTACCTCACTTGCTATTACTTTGTACTGGGATTCCTTCTTTCATATGTCAAGGAAAGCTTCCACCTGACTGGGTCATTCTTATTTACTACTTCAAACATGAATTTTACACTTTTAAAAAATATTTTCCAATAAAAATGGACTTCCAATTATGTAAAACTCTACACAAATCTGGTTTTGAGGGATATTTCCTTGGCACTTTGGCAATAGGCAAGAATTAAAACATTAATACCAGGGATTTCATATCATATTTGCACTTGACATTTTACATTCTATCTTCTAAAATATTCATCAAATTATCTGAAATTCCATCTTCCCTGTGGCATTGCAGATGCATATATACGTTACACTATGAATATTGTTTATTTAGATGGTTTATATCCATTTACATGGCTGTTGTAACCCACAAGAAATGTCCCAACCAGAATATGATCCAGTTGCCTTCTGCTTCTGATCAAACAGTATTATGATTTATTCAATAATAATAAGTAAAGGGTACTGGAATAATATACTGCATCCTGACATTTTTGGAATGAATAAAGTTCTTTGGCTTCTTATTTAAGATGGAAGTCTAGTTCTCACCTGCCATGCCATAGACCCAGGTTCGAAACCCAGTGCCTGCCCATGCAAAAAAAAAAGGAAGCTTAGAATATAAATATATTTTAAAAGTCATATACCTATTCTTAAGATATGAGACAATATGTATCATGCTCTCTGAAGTGGGCTTACACTTAACTTCTCTGAGGCTAATGTCCCCATCCTTGCAATGTAACCCATATTACATTACAAAAAATTAGTAAATCTGAAAAAATATAATAATGTCACACTGCAATAGATCTTATGCAGAATGTAGCACATGGGTTTATAGTGACCCAAAATCATTGTAATCCTATTGTTTAAATTATGTTGGTCTGTGTTTGCTGTGAATAAGGTATCCTTTTTGAGCTGAGTCAAAGAATTACTATACAAAGTGATAATAGAAGTCCAAAACTGACATAGGTGCATGTATATATATATAAAGTATCTTGCTCTGGAGGTCTTCATAAGTGTTGTAATATAGTGAATTTAGAAGACTTTTGGTTTACTCAGAAGAACTAGCAACATAAACACACACCAACACAGCTCAGACTCAAACAGATAGCCCAAATAGCATAAGTGTAAGGCATAATGAGTTTTCATGACCTGAAGATAACACGTAAACGGGACCAAGACAAGGAAGCAGAGCATTGCTGAAAGTATAGAGGACTCCCTTATACTGGCATTTAATATTGGTAGATAAGCAAGAACCAACATATATTTTTTTAATTTTTTTTCAATTCTCTAGATACTCCTGATGGTCTATGTATTAAAAATACTCTTGAAGGTCTACATAAGCAATAAAAGAAAAGATATACAAAAATTAAGATGCTATGGACTATAAAAACTGAATTATGAGAGTGGTGGAGGTTGGCAATATCTTAGAGGGGTGTATAATTGGGTCCCAGGATGAGGTGACATTGAAGCCAAAATCATGTTGCATGAGTAGTGATGCAAAATGACAGTAAGAATTCTTTTCTGTGATGCAGCTTAAAGGATGAGCAGACAATGAAGATTACCAGAAATTTCAGTAAATACTATTTGAGATGGAGAAGAAGAAGCAAATTCTGAAGCTAAAATTGAATCAAACTGAAAGAAACAGGCAGAAGAAAAATAAGTAAGGCAGAAGCATTGGAAAGACAGGTGTAAATAAGGAAAGAAATACTGTAAGATGAAGATGTCAGAAAATACATATGGCAAGAAAATGAATAACAATTTATTACAGTAAAATACTAAAAGAAATTAAATGATCAGTAAATCTTCAAGCAATTGACAATGATCTGAAATGATGCTGATAGCCATCAGGAAGATAAGAACTCAGAAATTAATGAAAAATTAACCAAAGAAAAACAGGAAACAAGAACAATTTTAGAATACAAGAGTGAGTAGCCAGCATAGACAGCAGAGTTAGTGAAAGAAAAAACAGAGAGGAAAGATGTGACACAAAAGCAGTTTGAGATAAGATAATTAAGATTTGAGGAAGCTAACATACCTAAAAAATACTAAACTATCATTTTCAAAATGCAAACATGTTGAGTCATTCAAATTTAAAATAGATACTTGGCAAAATGTATACCCTACTTTATTAATAGGAGAAATCAGTATGATGATAAGACTGATTCAAAGAGCATCTAAGTAATAGGGTTTTATAAAATTTATTAGAAATTTTTTTTTAAAATTCCCTTTGGTTTTTAACGATAATATGCATATTGACAAGCCCAAATAGGATAAGTGTAAGGCATAATGAATTTTCATGACCTGAAGATAACATGTAAACAGGACCAAGACAAGGAAGCAGAGCATTGCTGAAAGTATAGAAGACTCCCTTATACTGTTTTCTAGTCACTATCTTCCGATTAAGCTTCCTCTCATTAGGAAGCAAAGGATGATTTATGTAACAAGTAGTTTTCAAAATTAGGTTTATTTAAATGTAGATGCATAAATACACCATTTACATGTACTAGTTATTTGAATTTTGAAAAACATATACATCTATTCAATCAGTTAAGTTATAGAACATATCCAACACCCTAAGAGCTGCCCTTAACCACTTAGCAGTCAGTCACCTCCCTTTACCCTCATTTCTGGCTATCAGAGATATTTTCTCTATTGTTATAGTATTATGCTGTTCAGAATGTGATCTAAGTGGAATCACATTGTTTGTAACATTTTGAGTCTGGCTTTTTCTTCCCAGCATAATGTATCTGAGATCCATCCATGTACTGGAATATATCAGTAGTTTGTTCCTATTTACTGCTAAATTGTATTCCTGTTTATGTTTGTACCCCAGTTAGTTTGTTCACTCACTAGTTGATGGACATGTATGTGGATTATTTCCAATTATGAAATATAAATTATGGCATTTAGGGTCTCCCATTGGACATATGTTTCATTTTTCTTGGGTAAATTATAAAGAATAAGGTCGCTGGATCATTGGGTAAGTGGTTTCACTTCATGAGAAAGAGTCATAGGTCACATTTTTTCTAAAATGCTTGCATATTGGCTTTTTACCAATAACAGTTGAGAGTTTCAATTGCTCTGCATTCTTGCAAGTGTTTTGTATTATCAGTTATGATTACACATTTTTATTTTAGCCATTTTAATAGGTTTATGAAATTACTTTGTGGTTTTAAATTTTATTTTCCTAGGATAAGTGACATTGAATATCTATTTCTGGGCTTTGATGCTGTCCACGTATCTTCTTTCGTGAAGTTTGTCAAAGTGTTAGTACATTTTTAATTGTTTTCCTTTTCTTTTATCTTCATATAATTGAGTTTGACTGTTACTCATATATAATAGATACATAGTTTTTGTCAAATAACTGTCTAGCAAATATTTTCTCTATTCTGTGACTTCTTTGCTCATTATTTAGTTGGCATGTTATGTGCGGATTATATACAGTAATGTGTGAAAAAATTCTAACCTCTAATAGCAATTTAATAACTACAACCAGAGGAAATGATTGCTGATAGCCTGAGAGCAAAGCAGGAAAGTGTATAGAACTAACAAGAATAAATATAATACCCAGGGAAAAGATTCAGTCATTTCAATGAGGTGCAAGGTCTAACGGAGCCATTAAGTAATCCCAATAATTTAAGATCATTTTGCTGTACTTAAAATTTGATCATTTTTATGTGATTTGACATAATTTTGATTTGGGGGTTACATGAAAATTAATCTGTTTTTAAAAAATAAGTAATATTTTCTACTAAAAATAGCAGAGATTAATATCCAAATTACTTACATGTGGCTTTCTAACTTCAAAGACTTAAACATGTTCTTGTAGATAAAGGAAACACAAGCTGTAGAATAATTCTTGAAGCAATTTGGAGTATATGGAGAGATTTTAATTTCTTTAAACCAAACAGTAAACCTTTGTTAATGTGACTCTATTTTATTAAAAGGAGATTTTTTTTCCCATTAAGAAAGAATTGCATGGTGGTGTGATGGTGGCTCATTGGCAGAATTCTCGCCTTCCATGCTGGAGACCCAGATTTGATTTCCAGTGCCTGCTCATGCAAAAGAAAAAAGAGAGAGAGAGTGTGTGTGTGAGAGAGAGAGAGAATTGCAGAGCTGAAGAATTACTTTTCAATATAAACTAATATGAATGGACTCAACTAGACATCATTACTTCATGACCATTAGAAACAGTGTATCTCTCAGTTTTTTTCTTTACTGTGCATGAATCATTGTGTAGTGATCAAAGCACTTAAGATGAGCCATCATATTGGTAATACAGATTGCAAGGAATCAAAGATAAATTTGATGAAGTTCTTTTAAAATAAAATATGTGCATGTGTATAGGTATTTGTTATATTTATGTCTCTCCAATAGGTCTGCAAACTCCTTGAGAAAAAAATTTGCTTATTCATACTTGTGTCCTTTCCAGCCTCTAGCAAATATGTCATATACAAAATATGCAAGTAAATATTGATCACATTTCAGCTTATATAAAAATGGATTTTAAAGATGCATGAATTTACACAAACATGCAGTTTTAGTTTTAGCACGTCCTTGGGGAACTTTTGTATTCCATCATGCCCAGAGTTTTAAATCCTGCTGTGGGTCACTGTGGATTTGGGTCTCTGTGTTTGGATACATGTGGGAATCTGCATCAGTTCTTTGAGAAATTTTATAGTCTGTGTCCCTGGTAAATGATGTAAATGTGTCTACTCCCATTTATTATTATGACCATTAATGATAGGTATTTCATGAAATTGTAGCATATTTCAGTTTAGCACTAAGGTGTACAAATTCCTCTATAGCATTACTGGATGTTAAAATCATGATATTCACTTGTCTTTGTGAATTTTAAAGCGATGCCATAGGAAAACAGGTGGCAGAAGATTTAACATAAAATTAACTAGAAAAGAAACCACATAAATTGGCAGTTTTTTAAATGATTCTTTTGGCAATTAAGAATATGAAACAATTGACATACTTATTTTGTACAGAGAAGTGCATTAACTTAGGCACAACTTTGAAACTTTCTACTTCATCACTGCCAAGCATATCATTTTCCATTCTAAAAACCAACAGGAAGATATATGGATGGACTTACTTTACAGGGGATATTGCCCTGTACACCTATAAATGTATATTGAAATGCCACAGATGCCATCAGATATAGAATCATACTGTGTTCAGTTGAAAATGTGCCTAAAATCAGCATGCTTATGTTGATAGGCTTCACAGATAATTCTGAGCTGAAAATCTCACAGTTTTTCTATTTCTAGTAACTTTTTTACTCTGATAGGAAATGGTTTTATTCATCATTGGGTATTCCCAGGTCCACCACCTCTTACGTTGTTTTCTGATAGTGTTGTCATTCTTCAATGTCTGCTATTCTTCAGTTGTCACTCCAAATGCTTGTCACTTTCTTGGCAGTGGATAAAGCCATTTCATTTCTTGGATGTATACAACAGATATTTCTACTTGTTACCTGTGGGACTATAGCTCTGCTATGGCTTATGATCACTGTGTAGGAATCTATAACCCACTCCCATATTCAGTTAACATGTCACCCACTGAGTATATGCTACTTATCATTGTTCTCTATGTTGGCGGAATTTTGCATGCTGCTTTACACACAGTAACTACTTTTAGTTTATACTTCTCTTACATCCAATGAATTTAGAATGTCTTTTATGACATCCCCCCACTCCTCACTATTTATTGTTCTGACACATCAACCAGATTTTACTCTTCTACTCTGTGGCTACTTTTGAGAAACTACTGTATCATGGTCTCCTATCACTTCATTCTGTTGGCAATTCTGAAAATGTGTTCCATCAAAGGGATATAAAAATATTTTCTATACATGGCTCTATATAACTTGAATGTCAATTATTATTAGACAATCATCTTCATGTATGTGAATCCAGGTTCCAGTGATATGATAGTTTCTATATTGTACACTATTTTGATTCACAGACTGAATCCCATCATCTATGTTTGAAGAACAATGATGTTCACAGGGCAAAGAAAAAAATCTTTGAGTGAAGTTGGGGCTCAGTCCATATCTCTATGATCAGAAACTAGGGGAGAAAATGTCTTCATATGAGGATAGTGTTCATATATCTCAGAATTTTTGCAGAGAAAACAATCAGATCTGCTGTTCTAGTTTGCTAGCTGCCAGAATACAATATACCAGAAACGGAATGGCTTTTAAAAAAGGGAATTTAATAAGTTGCTAGTTTACAGTTCTAAGCCTGAGAAAGTGTCCCAATTAAAGCAAGCTTATAGAAATGTCCAATTTAAGCCATCCAGGGAAAGATACCTTGGTTCAAGAAGGCTGATGAAGTTCAGGGTTTCTTTCTCAAGTGGAAGGGCACATGGTGAACACAGTCAGAGTTTCTCTCTCATCTGGAAAGGCTATGGTGAACACGGTCAGGGTTCCTTTCTCACCTGGAAGGGCACATGGTGAATATGGCATCATCTGCTAGCTTCTCCTCCTGGCTTCCTGTTTCAAGAAGCTCCCTGGGAGGCATGTTTCTTCTTCATCTCCAAAGGTTGCTGGTTGGTGGACTCTGCTTCTTAAGGCTATGTCATTTCTGCTCTGCTCTCTGAATCTCTTATTCTCCAAAATATTTCCTCTTTTATAGGACATCAGAAACTAATCAAGGCCCACCCAAATGGGTGGAGACAGGCGTCTACCTAATCCAGTTTAAAAGTCACTCTTGATTAAATCACATTTCCCAGGAGATGATCTAATTACAGTTTAAATGATTGCCTTTACGAAATGGGAACAGGATTAAATCATGGCTTTTCTAGGGTACATACATCATTTCAAAGCAGCACACCTGCCATTGAAGCATATAACATATATTTATATAATATTTATGCTATATATAATATTATATTACATAATATTAATATCTATATTACATAAATCATATCAGTTATATGTCTATGACTATGCTCACTTATCTGTGTTATATAATCATTGATTAATTTATATTGATAATGATAGTTTTGTATAATTTGATTTTCATTCATTATAATTAACAGTAATGTCTTTGGGTTTTAAATGCTAGACATATCCTGACATTGTTTATAGTAAGTTTAGCTTTCATTTTGAGCTTAATTCCTCTTCTGGAATCCCTGGGAAGGAAATCCAAAAAGTTATTTCCTTGCTGTCTGGGTAATCACATTTTTTAACTCCATTTTCTGGAGCTCCTGTTTGCAATGTTTGAGACAACACCATAGATTCTTATTTCATCATTTCCTTCCCATTGTCCAATCCCAGGAACTGATTAGATTCATTCTGAAACTCACCCAAATATTTTGTGATGATATGATACTATATATTTAGTGTATAATTAAGGCTGTGGAAAAAATCAAATAAAAGTATAGCATAAGGAATAACTTAAAACTGGGTACATGTACAGATGGTATATGATCTTAAAAATGAGCTTAATATCAAAGTTTTCTATGTTGCTGGGTCCTTTCTCTGTTTCTATTCCTGTTAACTATTAGAAATGATCTTCCATGTATCATCATTCCTAAATTTATGCTGTGAAAAAATCTCTGAGACATGATCTTACATCCCTTCAATTCACAATTCACAGCTGTTTTGCCTTATTTATACTCTTTTGTTTATTTAAAATCCAAGATTGGTTTTTTGAAAGTCCTTAACTGTGGAGTGAAAATGAACACTACTTTCAGTGAAATTCACTGCTTTCTCAACAATGATACTTGTCCTAGAACTCCACCAGGTTATTCCAATCAGAACAAAGTAATGAAAGGCATAATTATTAATTTTGAGTTTGTGATTCAATCCAATAACTTTTGAGACCTCAGTTTATAATCAATTGTGTAAAGAAAACTGTGAAAGTTTTATTGGAAGAAAGATGTTTCATAGCAGAAAATGGCTAAATATATATTCAAATTTCCTCTTAAAACAACAATAAACCAATTTTCAGAGATAGAACTCTGACTATAATATGGACCACATGGTATTTCATAAAAAATTAAGCTACTTGTAGCCACAGTATGTTAAAATTTACTTTCCTGATCATAATCTGCTGAGATGATTTTCTGAAATAAAGGGGGAAAAACGTCATAACTATATTTATGTATCTATCTCTTAAAATAATTAAAAGATTTGCAGGATCCCAGGATCATTTTTACATATCTACCATTTTGAATAACTGTTTCAAATTTTTATGTAAAGTTTCAATCAAGCTGGTCTTCTGGTTTCTTGGTCTAATTTTTCTTTCAAATTAACAAGTAATCTTTACATGGGTAAAGAAGATGTGAGCACTAGGAACAAGGATGCATTCTCTTATGCCTAGAAATATATGGTCAATAATTCATTCAGCATATGAGCCAAAAATAGATGTCAAGTTAATCACTTTCCCCATTTTTTCCCTAAAAGTAGAATTTAAATGCTAAGACTAACAGTCTCCAATGATTTTCTCTATTAAAGTTAAACAAAAATAATGATTTATTTTACTCTCAGATTAATAACATTTTACTGTTCATTTCCCAACTTAATGATCATTCCCTCAACTGTGAATTCCTTGATTTCCCAGGCTCCATGTCACAGCAGTTTTACAGCATATGGTAAAGTCATTTCTTAATATTTGTTGTTGGGTGTACTTGATTAATATCTATCTCTACCAGTTCAGTGACCCTTTTATTTGCATAAAGACAAGAATTATGCTATAAGTATGCATAATTTTATCCACAGATCCATATCATAATTCCTGGAATATGTTATTTACTCAGAAAATATTTTTAAATGAATCTCAATCAAGTAATAAGGAATAGTAGCAATTGTTAGCATTTAAATGCATTATATAAACTTAGCCATTTATCCTGATAACAATTCTAAGTGATGGTTCTATAATTACCTATAAGTGTAGTTGAGGAAATAGAAACAATTCAACTCTAAAAAATGTGTGCAAGTTCATGTAGCTCTTAAGAGCTATACCAGGTGTGCTGGCTTTAAAATATGATGTGCCCCAGAAAAGCCATGTCTTAACCCTAATTAAATGTTTTAGAGGCAGCCCTTTCTTTCAATAGTAGTACAGTACTGTAGTTTGGAAACTTTTGATTTGATTAGATTATCTCCACAGAGATTTGCCACACCGAATTGTGTATGTAATGTTCTGATTAGATGGAGATGTGACTCCACCCATTCTAGATGGGTCTTGATTAGTTTGCTGGACTTCTTTAAAAGAGGAAACATTTTGGAGAGTGTCAGAAAGGACAGAGCTAACATAAATTTCAGAGCAGAGTTTATATAGATGCCAACACTTGAAGAACAGAGGACATGAATTTTGGGAGATTCTTGAAGCCCAGCAGATGTCACCATGTGATGTTAAGCAAGCCAGAACCTGGAGAGAGGCAAGGGAACCCAAGAGATAGAAGCTAGCCCAGGAGAAGCAAAGTGAGGAACTCCCACAGGAACAGAGGCTATAAGCAGTGAAACCCAGGAGCACAGGACCAGTAAAGGCAAGCCCTGTGACTACCCATTTGGCAGAGGTATTCCTGACCCATTGGCTTTTCCTGAATTAAGATACCTTTCCCTAGATGTCTTAGTCTGGAAGATTTTAGAACTGTAAATGTGTAGCTTATTAAATTCTCATTTTAAAAGCTTTTTCAGTTCTGGCATGTCACATTCCGGCAGCTAATAAACCAAAACACCAGAGTCAAACCTAAACTTCCTGGCTATAGAGTACCTGTTTTAAGCACTTTAGTACATAGAATGAAACAACAAACTGATCTTTCTTCTTTGCTAATTACATTAACAGGCCTCCAGAAAATATCATATGAAGTAGTAAAGGATATTATATTGTCAATGGTGGAAATAAGTGAGGAAAAAGAAACTATGTAAAAAATAGACTATTAGAAAATCAATTACCACTGCTTTTGGAAAGTCATTCAAATGTTTGATACATTAGAATTTGCAGTTTTGGGGCCTGAGTGATCAATTTTGAAGATATTAAAAAGAAAGGAGGTGAGGTAAGATCAATTTGGATAAAGAGGCTCTTATAAAATTATTCAATTTTTCTCCAGGTATGTTGGGAAATCGTGTAGGTTATATGAAAACAAGTGGCATGATACAACTTACTTTTTTATTAATGTCAATCTTTTTCCTACATCAAGCTCAAGGGGAATAAGGTAGAAAACAGTGAAACAATATAGAAGGCTTTGTCAATCATTTAAAAACACAGATAATGGATTTTGGGCAAGGGTCATGGCAGAGGAGGTGTTGAGAAATTGTCATATTCCAAATACATTCTGTGCATAGAATCATCATATGCTGATGGACTGAACATGAGGCAAGTGATGTAGAAAAAAGGCCAGGATGACTCAAATCTTTAAATAAACAAGTAAGAGGATGGCTTTCCATTAATTGAGATTAAATTTTAGATATTGCCAGTACCTCTCTGAGAGTTCTCTTGTGAGGATAAGCCATTTTAATTATAGAATTAAACTCTTTAATATAGTTTGTCACTTAGTAGGCTCACTAAATATGACATTTCTTTTTTGCACAAAAATTAGGATACAAGAAAATTGAAAGAGGAAAATGAAATGTTAATCTTTAGATATATTTTCTTCCAATTATTTTCCTTTATGCATATGATGCTTATTTTTAGGTATAGTCATGCATGTAAATTTTTATCACACTGTATTTTCAGCAACATTCTGATTTTATTTATATTTGTGATGCAGTTTGACTTATATTACATGAGATGTTTGTAAAGCCCACAAATCCTGTATTTTGCATTGGCTGGAACAGCCCAACCAACTTCTTCCTAGGAAGGTGCATCATCTGATGAATGGTTATTTTTGTATCAAAAAAAGGAACAAAATTTTGGCACTTCACTTAATTAATCTACATATTAGACATACTGTTGTACTAACCAAACAATGTGCGACTTATTTCATTATTTTAGTGTACTATATTTTATTTAATGTAACATGAGGGAAGAAAATGAAAATCAGTTTTAACTTAATGACTAAAATCTCACTTCCTCTCTATATAACCATGTGAAATGTCTCATGAATTTTACAATAATGAAGATAATATAATCAATTTTTCTATAGCTTTATAAACTAATCATACAAGGAAAATTGTTAACACTCCACAATTTTAAGAGAGAGTTTGATGGTATGGATCAAAGTATCAAAACTATTGTGGTAGTTAGAATCAGTTGTCAACTTGGTCAGGTGAAGGCACCTAGTTCTGTTGTTGTGGATATGAGCCAATGGTATGTGAAGCTCATCTGTTGCTGATTACATCTACAGTTGGCTAGGAGGCAAGCCTGCTGCAATGAATGATGTTTGACTTAATTGGCTGGTGCTTAAATGAGAGAGCACAAAGTAGCACAGCCGAAGCAGCTCAACATACCTCATCTCAGCACTTGCAGCTCAGTCCAGGCCTTTGGAGAGGTAGAAATGGAACACCCCAGGGAAAGTTGTTGGAACCCAGAGGCCTGGAGAAAAGGACAGCAGCGATTACCCTGAGCCTTCCTCACGTAAGAAAGAACCTCAGTGGAAATTTAGCTGCTTTTCCTCTGAAGAACTAACAAAATAAATCCCCTTTTATTAAAAGCCAATCTGTTTCTGGTGTGTTGCATTCCAGTAGCTAGAAAACTAGAACAACTATTATATTATATATTTGATGATTTTTGGAAACAGAATTCTTCTCTTCAACAGAAATGCAGTAATACTGAGGAAAATTTCCTTGGAGATGAAAAAGCCACCATCAATTTATTTCCCAATAGTTTTCTTCTGGGCTTAAGCCAAAATAGAGACTGATGGAGATTTTCTATGTCAATTCGACCTCAATATGCTACACTTGCTCTTTTAAAATAACCACTTTGTCACATCACTGAAATACAGTTTAATTGTACTCTGAAATGATATTAAGAGAAGTTGAAGAAAGGATAGTTCTCAAAACTAAATTTATAAGTAGTATTTCTTCCTGAATCTTTTTCTTTTTTGTATGCTGTATGGTGGGTGTCACTTCATTCTTTTTCCATGTGACTATCCATGTGACTATGGTGTGCAGCACCGTTTCTTGAATTTTGGGGGGAGGGGACTGCATGGGTCTCTTGTATGGCAGGTGAGAATTCTACCACTGAACTACCCTTGCACCCCGTCTTGCTGAATCTTTGTTGGTGGGATTCCACTATATCATCTCTAATAGTAAAATAATTTTGGGGGGATCAGGAGCAAGAAACAAAACAGAAACATGGCTTTGTCTATAATTCAAAATTATTAGGAATTTATCCTTGACAATAATTGAATGTCATTATTTATATATATATATTCCTCCCTTTTGATTTTATCAAATTCTGTTTCATGTGTTTTTGAAGCTGTTAACAAATTGCACACTTTTCAGAAAAATTAGTTATATTGTTATTTATATTGTGCTTCATATCTTTGGAATACAGAAGTCTATTTTTGAATAGTATTAATTTGCCTATGAAATTTTATATGCTTTTAATTACAGATATAATTTTGACATTCTATTACTATTCACTGATTTCTTATAGACATCAGGTAGTTGGGACTTATGTTTTAATAGAGTCAGTTATTATGCCATTTATTTGGGCTGCTGAGAACACTTTGAAAATCAATTATTTCTGGGTTATTTTCAATTTATTTCATATATTATCTTGAAATACTGGATATTTTGATTCATTTTTGTTAATAAAAGATTTAATATTAACTTTTATTATTGCTATTGGATTTCTTTAACCACATCTAGTTCCATTAAATTGCTAGTATTTTTCTAGGGGAATAAAATTCAACTATTTAAAATATTTTAATGCTCTTAATATTATTACGAGTGTTTCTAGGTAACCAAGCTGGCAGCATAAGATATTCTAGGGTTCTGTATGCCCACAGAACCTTTAATGATGGGAAATAATTGGCTGTTTCACCTTGATCAAAACTTCAGAAAACTGATAAAAACATTCCATAGACTGGCTGAGTGCTAAATCAAGAAGATTCAACTCAAACAGATAGCAAACCCTGGCATATTCCCTATATCTCTTCAGTGCACTCATTGTGAGTCCCTGGCTCTGTTTATAGTGAGTAGAGTAATTTTATGGTGTACAGTATGGTGCTTATAAGTTCCACTCTATCTAGTGGCAGCTTTGTAATCCAGACTCAGGACACTCATCTCTCTCTTCCATTCTTAGTATTTGCCCTGCAGAAAGAAACACCTTGCAGACAGTGCAAGAAACAACCAACAAGTATGACATACAATTGAGCACCTTGCGGGGGCAAAAATCTTTTTCTTAGGGATAGAGGTACCAATAAACAGGATGATTTCTGAGATTGGGACAAAAGCTCAGTGTAAGGCTCAAGAAAAAATTATTGCCAGCCAAAACAAAACTTGATACCCCTTATCAAAAGACAGCACAATTAAGGCTCCTTAGAATGTATCATTGCATAATGTACATGTACAGTATTGTTTTAAATAAAAAAATTACCAACTGTAAAACAAAGCAAGACAATGTGAATCACATTAATGAAAAAGAAAAGTAGAAACCGATATAAGATGAACCCAAATTTTGAACTGTGCTGGAAAACCATGTTCTTTTAATCCAATATTATGGGGGCAGTCATATTGTTGGGTGCATTATTTTGATTAGGTTGTTTCCATGAAGGTATGGGCCTGCTCATTCAAGGTTGGTCATAACCCACTTACTGAAGTTCTTTAAGAGGGAGACATTTTGGAGGAAGCACAAGCACTTGGAGATAGAAAATGCCCTAGGAGATGCTAAGCTAAGAGATGAAATCCAGAGTTTGCCTAGGAAAAGCAATAAATTACTGGCAATGACTTTTGAAACTCTCAGGCTTTATATTATTATTTGTTATGGATAAGATATTTTGTTTTGTCCTTGTTCTTAGGGTATGGTATTTACTACAAGTGTGCATTGTGGTTTTTATTTGTTTGGTTGGTTGTCTTAACTTCGTGCCTGAGTTAATAGGAGATATTCCTCATAATGACTGAGTCATAAATCCAGCTTCTCCCAGTTCTTTGTGAACTCTGGCAAGAATGTACTTCTATTATACCTGTTGCAAACTTTCTTGGCTTGTCGATTCTCCATCTGCACATATGATTCTCAGTCTTCAGCTAAGGACCTCAGGGAATCCTAGTACTGATATTTGGGCATCTTTGTTGGATGCTTATGTTCTCTGTTCCAATTTCTTCAGTGGTGGCAACTCCAATCTCTACCCCTTCAGATATGCAAGACCTTTATACTCTGCTTGTGGTCTGTAATTTTCAAGTCTGTAAACCATACAGAAATGCAGGATAAACATGAGTCCCTTCTCATATATTTCCATTATCTCAGGAATAACTAAGTGAAATGTTAGGTCTTTTCCCAAACACTGAAGACAATTTTCATCTGCATTTTGTTCAGGTTTAGATTTGTTTATGAAAACAGGTTAATTTTTGTACCACTTACATTGTCATAGCAGACACCAAAATCTAACCATAGATTTTAAATCTCTTCTGATTTAATTGATATGGTTTGAAACATATGGCATAAATTTCAGGCACTGCTCAGTTGCCTCATTACTTCCTTCCATATTTCTATGTTATGAATATTTGATGTACCTAAACAACCTCCTAACACAGCAAGTCAGTGTTCAATACAACCATATAAAATAGTAATTCATCTCCTAAATTTGAAGACTGTAAGTGATTTGTTACTTAATGTTATACCATTTGATGTTACTATAGAATTTCTCAAATTGCTGAAGTAATTGAATGCTGAAGTCATTCAAATTTGTTTTAATTATAGCATGTATAGAGTACTCCTAGAAATAATTTTCTCTATATAATTCTCAGGAGAAGGTTTTTTACATCTTTTTCTTCAAGTGATAGAGCCATTGATTTAGCATTAGAATGACACTGAGATAAAACACAGAAGCCACATGTTCCTTGGTCAGGGGGGATATTAACCCATAACTTTAAGGTCATTGCTTCAACTCATGTCATTTCCAAAATCAGGTCAACTAGTTAACTTACCACTGAATTCTATTAGCCCCTTTTATATTAAATCACTTTAAAAATCAAAATTAACAGCACCAAGAAATTTCCATCTTATATCCAAACACATGAGGTAGTAGTATGTCAGTGGACAGATCATTGAAATTAAATAGAATGGAAGAAATCTAGATCTTTTCAGAAACTGTGTGAAATGATTTGCAGTAATCTACTATGCAGTAGAATGAAGATGTTAATACTTACCTTAGAAGATTGGAATAAATGTAGAAGAGCAAACTTACATTAGTAAGATTTAATCTTTAAAATGATTTTTAAATATAAAATCTCTGAATTAGGTTGGGTCTCACAGTCACAGCTTCATGTATTGTATCATTATGTCACCTAATTTCTAAAAATATCCCAATTGCCTTAGGTCTTCTTGGGTAGTAATCAAGATGTTTATTGCGATGTTACACTATCATTGAAATAATATTTGCTTGAAAATTCATTTTTCATTCAAAATTCTTGCTTAAATACTAAACACTATGTTGTCCTTTCATAACTAAATGGTTGCTTATTTTATGGCTTTGGGTAGTCTAATTTCTTTAATATCCATAAGTTTTCCTACTCCCTCAAAGGATGTGGTAGGAATGGTAAGAATTATTATATCTGGTAGTTAGAGTCAGTTGTCAACTTGGCCAGGTGAAGGCACCTAGTTCTGTGGCTGCAGACATGAGCCAATGGTACGTGAATGTCATCTGTTGCTGATTACATCTACAGTCAGCTGGGAGGTGTGCCTGCAGCAATGAATGATGTTTGACTTAATTGGCTGGTGCTTAAATGAGAGAGCTCGACATAGCACAGCCCAAGCAGCTCAGCATACCTCATCTCAGCACTCACAGCTCAGCTCAGGCCTTTGGAGATGCAGAAAGGAATCACCCCGGGGAAAGTTGTTGGAACCCAGAGGCCTGGAGAGAAGTCAAACAGAGATCACACTGTGCCTTC
>PVIY010044199.1:0-19864 GCA_004026745.1 Myrmecophaga tridactyla
GTCAAGAAAGTAAAAAGACAGCCTACACAATGGGAGACAATATTTGGAAATGAAATATCAGAAAAAGGCCTAGTATCCAGAATATATAAAGTGATTGTTCAACACAACAACAAAAAGACAACCCAATTACAAAATGAGCAAAAGACTTGAACAGAGGCTTCTGAGAAGAAGAAATATAAATGGCCAAAAGGCACATGAAAAGATGCTCAACTTTCCTGGCTATTAGAGAAATGCAAATCAAAACCACAATGAGATATCATCTCACACCCACCAGAATGGCCATTATCAATCAAATAGAAAATGACAAGTGCTGGAGAGGATGTGGAGAAAGAGGTACACTTATCCACTGTTGGTAGGAAAGTCAAATGGTACAATTGCTGTGGAAGGCAGTTCGGTGGTTCTTCAGGAAGCTAAGTATAGAAGGGCCATATGACCCGGCAATACCATTGCTAGGAATCTACCCAGAGGACACGAGGCCAAGACACAAATGGACATTTTCATATCCTTGTTTATAGCAGAATTATTTACAATTGCCAAGAGATGGAAACAGCCCAAATGTCCATCAACAGAAGAGTGGCTAAACAAGCTGTGGTATATACATGCAATGGAATATTATGCAGCTGTAAGACAGAATAAAGTTACAAAGTGTGTAACAATATGGATGGACCTTAAGGACATTATGCTGAGTAAGAGTAGCAAGAACAAAAGGACAAATATTGTATAGTCTCACTGATATGAACTAACATTAATGAATGAACTTGAATAACTACAGTTAAGAACAGAGGTCATCAGATGATACAAATAGGGTAGATATTGGGTAACTGGAACTGAAGGGATACAGATTGTACAACTGGTCTGATTGTGAAAATTCAGAAATGGATAGCACAATACTATCTAACTGTAATACAATAATGTTAGCACACTGAATGAAGCTGAATGTGAGAATGATAGATGGAGAAGGCCTGGGGGCACAAATAAAATCAGAAGGAAAGATATATAATAAAGATTGAGATGATATAATCTAGGAATGCCTAGAGTGTATAATGATAGTGACTAAATGTACAAATTTAAAAATGTTTTGCATGAGGAAGAACAAAGGAATGTCAATAATGCAGGGTGTTGAAAATACATGGTAATTCATATTTTAAAACATTAACTTATGTGTGAGACTAAAGCAAATAAATGTTTATTTGGTACAAAACTTATATTTTGACTAGCGCATTTCCTAATATAACTTATGTGGACAGCTTAATTGAACACCATAAGTACACGGAACTTTGAGTAGGGCACGAGATTTTGTAGGTTTGTCCAGAGTGATGCCTCAATAAATCCCAGAAGGATTTGAACAGTGAATAAAAAAGTATTTGCAAAGTCCCCTTGGGGGAATGGTGAGAAAGGGGGAAAATTCAACTTCCCCAAGTGGAGAATTCTTGATATTCTCACAAGCAGTGGGGACAACCAAAGCAATAGGCTAAGCCCCCAATCTTGGGGTTTGTTCATATGAAACTTTACCCTGCAAAGGACAGGCTAAGCCTACTTAAAATTAGGCCTAAGAGTCACCCCCAAAAGAACCTCTTTTGTTGCTCAGATGTGGCCTCTCTTTCTCAGCCAACACAACAAGTAAACTCATTGCCCTTCCCCCTCTATGGGGAACATGACTCCCAGGGATGTGGACCTTCCTGGCAACGTGGTACAGAAATCCTAGAATGGGCTGGGACTCACTACCAAGGGTCTGAGAAAACCTTCTCGACCGAATGGGGAAAGAGAGAAATGAGACAAAATAAAGTGTCAATGGCTGAGATTTCAAACAGAGTCGAGAGGTTATCCTGGAGTTTATTCTTATGTATTAAATAGATATCACCTTTTCAGTTAAGGTGTAACAGAGAGGCTGGAGGGAACTGCTTGAAAATGTAGAACTCTGTTCCAGTAGCCATGTTTCTTGAAGATGATTGTATAATGATATAGCTTTTGCAATGTGACTGCATGATTGTGAAAACCTTGTGTCTGATGCTTATTTCATCTACCTTATGGACAGATGAGTAAAACATATGGATTAAAAATAAATAAATAATAGGGGGAACAAATGTTAAAATAAATTCAGTAGATTGAAATGCTAGTGATCAATGAAAGGGAGGGGTAAGGGGTATGGTATGTATGAATTTTTTTGTTTTCTTTTTATTTCTTTTTCTGAATTGATGCAAATGTTTAAGAAATGATCATGATGATGAACATACAACTATGTGATCAAAAAAAAGAATGTTCATATTGTATGTTGATTGGTTTTATTAATAAAAATTTTTTCAAAATTAAAAAAAAATTAATACCTATGGATTAAATGCAGAAAAACAACCATTTTAAAGCACCTAGTGATACCCCAGATTTGGTTTTACTGTGGGTTGAACTGTGTTCCTTGTGCCCATTGCAATAAAAAGAATCTCTTCCTCACTATAATTCGTAATCTATAAACCTGGCAAAGGACAATGTGCAGGGGCCACTGACCAGAGATCACATTGTATAGATAAATTTAATACCTTGGAATGTTAGAGCTGAACGAGAGTTGATCTAGACACCAAACTTCATTTGCCAAATCAGGACTCCAAAGAATAAAGAAGCTAAACAACTTGCCCAGATAATGCAATTATTAAATGACTGATTTCAAACCAAACAAAAAAAAAAGCTAATAATGATGAATTGAAACATTGTACATATATTATATAAGGTTATACAGTGATAACATCAACAATAATGAATATAACATATTACATAATAAAGTATCAGAAATACAAAAGTTTTTTAGTGTATAAAAATTGCTGGTGTATAGAAATATCACTGATTTTTGTTTGTTGATATTATATTCCGCCACCTTCCTGAACCCACTTATTAAGTCTAGTAGCTTTGTTGGAGTTTTCACAGGACTTTCTAAATATAAGATCATGTCATCTGCAGTTAGTGAAAGTTTTACTTCTTTTCAGATTTGAATGCCTTTTATTCTTTTTCTTGCCTAATTGCTTCAGCAAGAACTCATAGCATAATGTTGATAACAGAGGTGACAGTGGACATCCTTATCTTATTCCCAATCTTAGAGGGAAAGCTTTCAGTTTCTCACCATTGAATCAGATATTAGCTGTGGATTTTTCATATATGCACTTCATCATTTTGAGGAAGTTTCCTTTGATTCCTACCTTTCAGTGTTTTTATCAAGAAAGGATGTGGAATTTTGCCAAATGCCTTTTCTGTATTAATCGTTAGGATCATGTGGCTTTTCCTATTCGATTTGTTAAAATGGTATAATACATTAATTGATTTCTTGTGTTGAACCACGCTTGCATACCTGAAATAAAAGTGACTTGGTCATGGCTATAATTCTTTTAATATACCATTTGATGAGATTTGCAAGTATTTTGTTGAGGATTTTTACACCTATATTCATTAGAAAAATTGGTCTGTAATTTTCTTCTCTCACAGTATCTTTATCAAGCTTTGGTATTAGGGTGATGTTGGCTGCATATAATGAGTTTGGTAGTGTTCCCCCCTCTTTAATTTTTTGGAAGAGTTTAAACAAAATTGGTATTAATTCTTCTTAGAATGACTTGTAAAATTCACCTGTGCAACCATGTGGTTCTAAGCTTCTCTTTGTTGGGAGTTATTTGATGACTGATTCAATCTCTATTTACTTCTAATTGGTTTGATGAGGTCTTCTATTTTTTCTCAAGTCAGTGTAGGATATTTGTGTGACATGTGGTAGTTTCTTAGACTTTATACCCAAAGCACAAATAATGAAAGAAAAATAGATAAATGGAACCTCCTAAAATAGAATACTTCTTCAGAGGACTTTGTCAAAAGGGTGAAAAGTGAGATTGACAAATATTATATGATCTCACTAATATGAACTACTTTATGTAAACTCACAGAGATAAAATCAAGAATATAGGTTAACAGGAGAGAGTATGAAGCTAGAGAATGGGGATGGTTGTTTAAAATGTGCAGAAGAAGGTTTAACTAGGTTGAATTTAAACATTTAGAAATGGATAATAGTAACAGATTATGATGAATGTAATTAAGAGCACTTAATTATGCGTGAAATTGTGGCTGAAGGGTAATTTAGAGAGATACATATGTCAGTAGAAAAATAGTTAGAAGTTAACATACGGGACTGTATAACAATGAATATTGTGGCAGATAATGACCAGGATTAATAGCACAAATATAAAAAAAGTTATTCCATGTGCTAGAACAAATGTATTATAAGGAATTAATAATATGACTTCCAGGAAGACAGCACAACAGAATAGGCTGAGTTCACCCGTTCCATGGAACAAGTAGAGAACTGACTGAAAAATGACTGGGACAGCAGTTCCAGGATGCAAGTTACCTAAGAGGGTTCTACTCTATAAAAGGTGGTCCTGCATGAAAAAGCTGAGGAATTCGGATGCCCACAGGGTGAGAGGGCTTGGTCGTAACTCCACCAAGGACAAGAGGCCATGTCCAGGAGAGTGCCTGCCCTTAGCTAGCTTGGGAGACCAGTCCCCTCAGCTCTACAGTCCAGAGCTCCCTTGGGAAACCTGGAAGTCAGCAAACTTCCTTTCCCTGCTCATTGAGAGCATCCAGCTAGTGTACAGAGCCTACCACTTCCCTTTTCATAAGGAGACCCAGAGCCCTCAGGAGCACACAGATGGAGAGGTAGAGATGAGAAGGAAGTCCTGCTGTGCTTGGCTACTGTGCCCTGTCTACCTGGTAGGCATTTCTGAAATGACTGTGAATAGGGGGACAAGCCCAGTCTCACAACCCAAGGTCATTCCAAGTGGAAGCCTGGGAGTCACCAGACCCATTGGGCCCACAAGCAGAATCTCCACTGAGGTGCTCACTGCTCACCCCTCAGCCCCATGGTTGGGGGCTTTCAGCACACACCAGGACTAGTGGACCTGGCAAGAGTTGGACTGGGACTCCATTCAGCTCAAATGATTGCCACAGTCAGGGAGAGGTAGACCTGAGGGGAAGAAGTGCAGGGTGGCAAACTGCCTATCTGTCTAGCTTCAAACAGATCCAAGGGAAGCATCCCGTGCATGAGGTGGGGGCCTTGGTTTGGTGGGGAATCACTGAGAAATCAAGTGTGAAAGGAGAATTTCAGTGCAAACCCAAGCAAATAAAAAAACCTTAGAGAAGCGAGGAAAAATAACCCTATCAAGATAATCAAATCCTTCAAAGCCAACAGAAAATCACAAAGCATATGAAGATGAAGACAGATATGGCCCAGCCCAACGACCAAATTAAAACACTGGAAGAGACACAGACTTTGGAACAACTAATCAAAGATGTTCTTACAAATCTAAATAAATTCAGTGGGTTGACGAATGACATAAAGGATATCAAGACAAACAAAGATCATAAAGAAGAACTTGACAGAAGAAATAGACAGATAGCAGACATCACAGAGATTAAAGATGCTGCAGAACAAATCAAAAATATACTAGAACCACACAACAGAGTTGAAGAGGCAGAAGAGAGGATTAGTAAACTAGAGGACAGGTCAACTGATTCTGAATTCATAAAAGAGCAAATGACAAAAAAGATGGAAAAATTAGAATTAGATCTCAAGGAAATGATGGGTAAAACAAAGTGCACAAATATAAGAATTACTGGTGTCCCAGAGGGAGAAGAGTAAAGGGCTAGGAAGATTAGTGGAGGATATAATGAGGGAAAACTTCCCAACCTTTATAAAAGACATAAATAGGCAAATCAAAGAAGCCCAATGAACTCCAAGTAGAATAAATCCAAATAGGCCTACCCCAAGTCACAACTAGCCAGCCTGTCAAATGTCGAAGAGAAGCAGAAAATCCTGAAAGCAGCAAGAGAAAAACAATCCACTACATACAAGGGAAACCATGTAAGACTGAGTTCAGACTACTCAAAAACAGTACTATGGAGGCGAGAAGGCGGTGTTACTGTTTATAAATAAGCAATGACCTAACTGAGAAGTCAATTAAGGAAAAAATTTCCATTCAAAATAGCAACTAAAAGAATCAAGCATCTAGGAGTAAACCACGGATGTAAAGGACCTGTACACAGAAAACCACGCAACACTGCTAAAAGAAATCAAAGATTTGAATAGGTGGGAAGACATTAAATGCTGTTAAAATGTCAATTCTTCCCAATCTGGTCTACAGATTCAATGTGATACCACTCAAAATTCCAAAAACTTACTTTGAAGACTTGGAAGAGCTAGTATCAAATTCATTTGGAATGGAAAGAGACCTTGACTAGCCAAAAATATCCTAAAAAAAGAAGAACTAAGTGGGAGGATTAACACTTCCTGATTTTAAAGATATTACAAAGCCACAGTGACCAAAACAGCATGTTACTGGCATGAAGACAGAAGTATTGACCAGTGGAATAGAATGGAGAGTACAGAAATAGACTACCAAATCTATGTTCAACTGATATTTGAGAAGGTCCCCAAATTCACTGAACTGGGTCAGAACAGTGTTTTCAATAAATGGGCATGGGAGAACTGAATATCAATAGCTAAAAGAATGAAAGAGGAACCATATCTTATATCCTATACAAAAATTAACTGAAAGTAGATCAAAGACTTAAATTTAAGAGCCAGTAACATAAAACACCTAGAAGTAAATACAGGGGAAATTGTTCAAGACCTAGTAATAGGAGGCACCTTTCTACATTTTACACCCAAAGCACAAACAACAAAAGAAAAAATAAATAAATGGGAACTCCTCAAAATCAAATGTTTCTGTGCTTCAAAGGACTTTTTTAAAAAGGTGAAGAAAAATTTTCTCATTGGAAGAAAATATATGGAAACCAGGTATGAGATAAAGATTTGATATCCCGAATACATAAAAAATTAAAACCCTCAACAACAAAAGAAAAAAACAATCCACTTATACAATGAGCTAAAGACATGAATAAATATTTTTCCGAAGAGCAAATACAGATGGCTAAAAAGCACATGAAGAGATGCTTATTTTCATTAGCTATAAGGGAAATGCACATTAAGACCATAATGAGATATCACTTCACACCTATAAGAATGGCTGTTAGTAAACAAACCGGAAACAACAAATATTGGAGAGGATGTGGAGAAATTAGAACACATATGCATTACTGGTAAGAATGTATAAGGGTGCAGCCGCTATGGAAAACAGTTTGGTGGTTCCTTAGAAGGAACTATGACCCAGCAATACCATTATTCAGTATATACTCAGAAGAGCTGAAAGCAGTGACACAAACACAGATATGTGCACATCAATTTTCATAGTGGCATTATTCACAATTACCAAAAGATGGGAACAATACGAGTGCCAATCAACAGATGAGTGGATAAACAAAATGTGGTATATACATACAATGGGATATTATAAAGCAGTAAGATGAAATGAGGCCCTGAAGCATATGACAACATAGATGAACCTTGAGGAAATAGTGCTGAATGAAATAAGGCAGACACAAAAGGATAGATACTGTATGATTTTGCTATTACAACCTTGGTAAAAGTAAACTCAGAAGCTTATAATATAGAATATAGGGGACATAGAGATACACAAAAGGTAGAGATGGGTGAACAGTTTGATAATGAAGTTGAACTTAAATGTAAGGGAATGGACAGAGTGATGACAGTTCATTAATGGGTCTGTAAGTAATACTGCCATATTGAAGATGAACATGATTGAAAGGGGTTATACAGAGACCCATGTATCCCAGTGATTACCACTAAAAATAAGTTCTTACATGAACTACTTCAAAGGTATGAATCTTGTACAAAGAGTCAATAAAGGTGTCTGGGGAAAAACTACTATTGTAGGCTATGGTTTATATTTAACAGGAAGACACCAACAGTACCACAACAATACCAGGGGTAAATAATTGGGGGGGGGAAGGACAAGAGTTAAGAGGAGGTTTGAACTATTTGGTGAGGGTATGTTTATCAGTTATTTTTCTTTTTGGAGCAATGAAAATTGTTTAAATTTGAAAGTGCTGATGATGGTACAACTAAGTGAGGATAATATATGTATTAGCTAGGTTTTTCTAGAGAAACAGGATCAGCAGGAGATATCTGTGAATATAAAATTCTTAAAAGTATTTCACATAAATATGGGGATGTAGATCCAAGGTCTGTAGGGCAGGCCACGAGCTGGCAGCTCCAATGAAGGCCCTCAACAAACTCTCAGGACAGGCTGACTGGGAAACCGTGGGGATGTAAGAATCCAAGATCTATAGGGCAGGCCACGGGCTGGCAGCTCCAATGAAGGTCCTCAATGAACTCTCAGGACAGGCTGGCTGGCTGAAGCAGGAAGAGTGATTGTCTCTTCTGAATCCTCCTTAAAAGCCTTCCAGTGATTAGATTAAGTGTCATTCATTGCAAAACACACTCCCCTTAGCTGCAATCAGCTGTGGATGCAGCCAATGTGGTCATAATTTAAGTCCATGAAATTTTCTCGTAGCAACAGACAGGCTAGCACTTGCCTGACCAGACAACCGAGCACCACCAACTGGCCAAGTTGATACATGAACCTGACCATGACAATGTGAGACATGGATTGCTGACTTATGGACATTATACATGATGCCCAATGGAAGGAGGTGACTGAAGGATACACTGACTGAGTAGAATGGCAATCTGTGTTGTATACATTTGATGGAATATTGTGCGGCTACAGAAAGAACGATGCAGTGAGGCATGCAATGGGATGAATGACCCTTTGGGACAATATGTGGTAGAAAATAAGCCAAAAACAAAAGAATATTGTATGGTCTGCCTTTACAAAATACTTGTAAGAAAACTGGAGCCTAGATTATAAACTCTTTAGCAGTCCCATTTAGTCCAGAGCTGTAAATATTATTTCTAGATTTTAAGATGCTGTGCTATATATGTGTATCCTAGCATCACCGTGGAATTTTGGCTGTCTGTGTGACACTTAAAACTCAGAACTGGAGTTCTGCAGCTCTGTGGCACATAATCTAACTCAAACTGTTTAGATGGCTTATTTAAACAACTCAAACATTGCTACATACAACAACTGTTAAAGAAACTGAAAAAGAGATCAAACTTCAATTAGATATAAGATGCTAATTGGGTTGGGACTAAGGTAAAATAGAATACAGAGGTAAGGATAACATTGTCAGTATTTTAGAACTTCACTTACTCCATGAGACCAATGGAAGAGAGGTTGCAGGTTGTCCAAAACCTAAATTTTTTGTAGCACATAATCTAACTCAAACTGTCTAGATGGCTCATTTTAAACAACCCAAACACATTGAGCCCAAAATGAGAATGAGAGCTTTTAATTTTGAACAGATTCATGTAATATAAGATACATCCCAGAGTATGTTGAACAGATCATTTTAAACTATTGGCAAAGAACCTTGAGGGACAACAGAAAAAATATGTCTCTCTTTAGGCTCTGCCACCGAGGAAACCCCTGATACTGTCTCAAATATTAGAGACTCCCAAGTCAATAGGCTAAGCCCTTAATCTTGAGGCTGGCTCTTGTGAAGATTATTTATGTAGCAGAGAAGCTAAGCCTACCCATAGTTATGCCTAAGAGTTACTTACAGAGACTCTCTCTTGTTGTTTTCAAGTGGTCTCTTTCTCTCTCAGCCCAACTCTGCAAGTAAAATCATTACCCGCCCCCCTACATGGGATGTGACATCCAGGGGCAAGTCTCCCTGGCAATGTGGAACATTACCTATGAATGAGCCTGGCCCTGGCACCATGGGATCGACAACACCTCCTTGATCAAAATGGGGAAAAGAATGTAACAAAATAAGGTACCAGTGTTTAAGAGAGTTCAAAGAGAGTCAATAGGCTATTTTGAAGGCTACTCTTATGCTAGGTTCAGCTAGATATTGCTAATTATCAGGGTTTGCCAAACCCCAACCAAAACCATTTCTGTCAACCCTAAAGATCACCTAGGGCTTTATCTGATATTCTACAAAAGTTTCACAAACTGAGATTACTTACCAGAAACCTACAACCTCCAGATGGATTCCTAGGTCAGATAAGTCCTGAAATCCAGAGGGGCCAGCCTCTCCAAGAACATCAACTAGTTCTACCCACTAATCCATATTATAGACACCCCTTTTCAACATGAAAAAGTCAGCATGGGCATGCCCCATGCTAAAAAAGTTAAAAAGTTAGCACGGGCATACTCCAAATACCCCTAAAGACTGGGAGAAGGATCAAAGGAGAAGGAGGAGAAGATAGGATTTAACAAATGAGTATGACTGCTGAATCATTATATTGAGATTTCTTTCACTCTCCAGCGTCTTGGAGCAGCTTGAAGGAAAAATCTAAAATTGTGGAACTGTAAAACATACCAAACTCTGAAATCCGTTCCATAACAACCTGTTACAATGTACTTTGAAATTTATTGCTTTTTTGTATATATATGTTATATTTCACAATAAAAAATGTTTATGTTCCAAAGCACATAAGACAAACACTGGTAAAACTTAAGGGAACAATAGATCTCCAACAATAACAGTGGGCGACTTCAATATATCACTCTCCTCTACAGACAGAACAACCAGAGGATCAACAAGGAAACAGAGAACTTAAACAATGTGATAAATAAATCAGACTTAACAGACATAGATAGATTGTTACACCCCAAAACACACCAGGAAATACATTCTTCTCTAGTGCTTAGGGAACATTCTCCAGGATAGATCATATGCTGGGACACCAAACAGATCTTATAAATCTAAAAAGACTGAAATTATTCAAAGCACCTCCTCTGATCACAACAGAATGAAGCCGGAAATCAATAACCACCAAAGAACCAGAACTTTCACAAATACATGGATAATAAATAAGACATTCTTAAACTATCAGTGGGTCAAAGAAGAAATTGCTAGAGAAATCAGTAAATATCTAGAGACAAGTGAAAATGAGAATACAACATATCAGAACTTATGGGAGTATTGAGAGGGAAATTTATTATCCTAGATATCTATATTAAGAAAGAAGAGGAAAAATCAAGAACTTCACTGCTCACCTGGAGGAACTACAGAAGGAACAGCAAACTAACCCCAAAGCAAACAGAAGACTAAAGCAGAGTTAAATGAACGGGAGAACATAAGAACAACAGAAAGAAACAATAAAATCAAAAGTTGGTTCTTTGAGAAAATCAATAATATCAATGGACCTGTAGCTAGGCTGACAAAGAAAAAAAGAGACAGGATGCAAAAAGAAACAAAATCAGAAATGAGAGGGAGAACACTACTATTGACCCTGAAGAAACAATGAAGTACTTGGAAAAAATGCATCTATGGACTATACTTACCAGTCATATTTTTACTATTCTTTCATCAACAATAACACATGTAGCATACCAATACTAGCAATTAATGATGGGGTGGATAAGGGTTATGGGATGTTTTGGGGGTTTTGTTTTTGTTTTCTCTGAGCAATGAAATTTTCTAAAATTGATTGGGGTGATGAACGGACAACTATATAATGATACTGTGCGCCACTGAATGTATACTTTGGATGGACCATATGGTATATAAATATATCTCAATAAAATCGCATTTAAAAAAGGAAAAAAATTGCTGAACCCACATAAATAATGTGTTGAAAGTTACTGAAGAAATCCTTAATTTTCTTGAGTTTCAGTTGAAAAAAATGTTTAGCTTCCTCTTACTCATAATATTCTCAAAATCTACATAGGAAGAAATTATTTCAAATTTTTAATCAATAGAGTTTTACTAATTTATTCAGTCAGTTATCAAATATTGCTTTAGCACCTGTTATTACGACCTACATATGTGTAGGCTCTCTGACAATCTAATAATCAGCTGATTTAAAAAATAATTTAATGCTTTTGGATTTTATTTTGCCATCCTACTCCATTACTGTTCTTATTCTTTTAGTATGGAGTGGTTGGTTTTAGCACAGTGCTTTCTACTATAGCTAGTAAACTTTATATTTTACCACATTTGATAGTAATTTATTACATTTAGTCATTTTTCAGGCTCTCTATTTTGAAGGTAAATGATAGGTATGACAGCCTACAAAAATTTCAAAAGACATGATCCCTGCCTTTAGTGAAGGAGTGCTCTAACACTTTTCTTATCCATCTATCAAACTAAAGAAAATATATCTGCTGGATTGGTACACCGGATGGTTAATGAACATTTTCCGATTAACTGAAGACTATGCCCAACATCTATTTCTACCTATTATAAAAGTAGCACAAGATTGAAAACCTGAAAAACATAAACTAGAGGAAAGATGAAAGAAACCATTCATAGCTCACACCCAAAGACTGCTAATGTGTATTTTTTTAGTGTTTTCAATCTACATATTTTTACATAATCTTACTAGCCCAGATACAATCTGCAATACAAAATGGTAACTAGAATCATTAATAGCAATGACAATCACATTTTTAATTTTCACATGAATTCCCACATAGTTATAAAAAAGACAAAATAAACAGCTGAAACAAAATGACTTATGATACTGACTGCTTTAGTTTCTACGCAACTGTAAATACACGGCTTAAAATAAAACACAATTGGTTCTTTGTAGCTATTGGTTCAGATAACGGTCTTGAGTTTACTCATATTAAGATAAGGGGCTCAAATAAGAGCACAAAAGCCTTACTTTAAAGTACTCTGTGGTACCATCTGGTGGCTGAGAGGTATCTGTGCTCTGTAAGAAAGATGAGAGCAAAGGAGATTACATGACAGATATGAGAAAGTCACTGGCCTGAAACCCTGTGTCAATGCAGCTATGAGCCCACTTTCTCCTAAGGATGAAAATAGTCTTTGGGGAAATTCCAAAGCTGGATACAGTGAGCTAGGTCAGAGTTACAGGATACTTGCATGGTAAAGAAAAAGAAAATTGATATAAATATGTTATATCAAAAGTAAAACAGGGAGGGATTTCCATTTCTGGAAAGATGAGTAGATTTACTTTTCCTCTTTTCTTCCTACTATGTACAACTAAAAGCTCTGGACAGTATATGTACAAGAAATATTAGAAGACTGAAAGGCAGAGAGAAGGCAAACTGGCTAGGAACTTTGGTATACAAAGAATAACACAAAGGTAAATTCCTGGAGTTTTTCACGTGCTTTATATATCCCAGACTTAGAGCTGAAGAAGTCAGCATTCAGACATGCCAACAGACAAAGCAACAAAAGTCCCAACAAAAGTCAGCGGTCCAGGGAAAAAGCAGCCTAGCTAGACAGAAAACCTTTGGGCAATATGTACTCTACTCCAACCAAACATCACAGAAAAAACTGCAGTCTTGCCCCAACCCATGCAGCTAAGGCCTTTAAACAAGGTCTAATACTGCTGTAGATTACTGTACATCTGAAGTGGGAAACCAGCATTTTTCAAAGGAATCAAGATCATGAGTTTTGCTAACAAGTCCTCTGACCAACTTCGTATAGCACTAATGATATTGAGTTTTTAAAGCCTGTCCCGAATCTGTAAGGGGCAGGCCTCTTTCAATCTCATACATGGTTCTTTTGACTATTTATTGCTGAGACTTACCCAATCCATTCACCTGGTTGTAACAAGGATGATATTCAGTGTGTCCCAATGGCTCCTCACCACGAGGGTACACAGGAGAAATCTTTTGGTTTCAATATCAGGAATAATGGTACATTTCTTGACAATTTGTTTCCATTTAGTCTTACGAATTATGTGAATCCTACAAATCACTGAATGTTACAGAGACTGAAAGTAACTTCCCTGGAAGTTACACCAGAATTGGGGTAGATGTTCAATCTTCCCCACTCTCCGAAGTTCTGATATCTCTGCTCTCTCCCTATCCCCATTCAATCTTTTTTGGGAAAATCCTTAGATAAAAGATACTGGGAGAGTAGGGTGCTTATAAATGATATACAGGCAGATAAAAGGATGAGCACACTGCTCTTAAGTGATAATGTTTTCATATTCAAGTCTGTTGACAGAATTTACAGTCAAATTAATACAGTACTTCATGGTATGTATTTTTTGCACCAACATCAAACCTCTCATATTTCTAAGCTTATTTTCCTTTCGTCCCCTTTTCTTATTTTAGCCTCAACTTATTTTTTCTAAATATTTTTATTGTACACAACAAACATACGAACATTCTTGACATACAAACATTCTATACATGGTGTATAATCAATGGTCCACAATAACATCACATAGCTGTGTATTCATCACCACGGTCATTTTTTTGAACATTTGCATCTCTCTAGCAGAAACAAGAAAAAAGAAAAAACAAAAAACTCATACATGCCATACCTCTACTCCTCCCTCTCACTGACCACTAGTATTTCAATCTACTCAATTTATTTTAAACTTTGTTTCCTTATTATTTGTTTACATTTTATCCATATTTTTACTCATCTGTCCATGCCACAGGTAAAAGGAGCATCAGACACAAGGTTTTCACAATCACACTGCAAAAGCTATACTATACAATCATCTTCAAGAAACATAGCTTTTGGCACAAAGCTCTACAGTCTCAGGTACTTCACTCTAGCCATACTAATACACATAAACTAAAAAAAGGGATACCTATACAATGTATAAGAATAATCTCCAGGATAACCTCTCAACTCTGCTTGAAATCTCTCAGGCCACTGACACTATTTTGTCTCATTTCTCTCTTCTCTTTTGGTCAAGAAGGTTTTCTCAATCCCTGGATGCCAAGGCCCAGCTCATCCCAGGATTTCTGTCCCATATTGCTAGGGAAGTTTACACCCCTGGGAGTAAGATCCCATGTAGAGACAGGGAGGGCTTGATGTGCATGAGTTCATTTGCCGTGTTGGCTTAGAGAGAGAGAGGCCACATCTGAGCAACAAAAGAGGTTCTCTGGGGGTGACTCTTAGGCCTAATTTTAAGTAGACTTAGCCTATCTGTTGTGGGGATAAGTTTCATAAAGGCAAATTCCAAGGTTGAGGGCTTGGCCTATTGATTTGGTTGTCCCCAATATAATGGGGAAGTTGAAATTTTCCACCTTTCTCCCCATTCTCCCAAGTGGACTTTGCTAATATTACTTTATTCTCTGGTCAAAATCACATGCTTCAACTTATTTTAAATTTATTTTATTTATGTACTATGTACATTCTTTTTTTTTTAAAATGCTCTTTTTAATTACTAAATTGAGAAAGTTAAACAATTTAAAAATGTAAACTCACAAATAAATCATGACAAAAAAAGAATTAAGACTTCAGAGTTGCTACTCAGTATTAAAAACTCAATAGAAACAGGATTTTGATCTGTTGTTAAACATAGGTAATTCAAGCTTGGTACAAACAGCAACTAAAAATGAAATTTTTTTTGTGCATCCCCATGAAATGTAAAGTAGTGCATAGTTATTCCATTGGAGAAACTCTTGGACATATAGAAAGTCATTTCATTAGCAGTACAGGATATTTAAAACACTTATTTTACAATGGGAAATGTACAATCCTCCCACCCTTACCTTCCCCATAAAATTTTAGTTGTATGAGAAAATTTAGCAGGTTGCCGTGACTACAATGTTATGGGTTTTACACCATTTAAAACGTGGTTACAGGGTTTATTAAATTAAAAAAAAAAGTCTGAAACATTTCAGCATTCGTATTTTTATGCAAGAAGTTTGTGTAGCATCCCTCTTCCAGTTCCCTCTGGCGTACTGCCCGTGTGCTTGCTCACATAGCCTCACTTTTAAATTTCAAGAACTTATCACAGGAAAGCGGAACAAATATTGGAAACAGAACGTGTGAATTCAGCTTGGAGTTCCTGAAGAGAGTCCATGACAACCAGCTACAGGTACGGTCATGAACCGAAAAAGTACAATCCAAATAAAAAAAAAAAAAAGAATCATGCTTGGCAAAGGCCAAAAATGGAGGTCACTGGCCTTCAGAATGACACCAGTGCTTTTATGCGTATTTTGCAGTAAACCCCTCACCCTGGGTCCTGCAGCTTTGAGGCCCAGGCTGGCCACGGTCTCCACGTTAGCACCCACATGGCGTAAGCTATGTACATTCTTATAACCATCTTTTTTATTTTACGAAACAAGTGGGGGCAGAAATAATTCATAAAGAATATCCACTTTTAGGGGGGTGAATACTCTAAGGAACTACATGATCTTTCTAATACTATCTAGAAAAAGTATCTAAATGAATCACTGCCATAAAGCCTAAGATGAACTTAATTTTATTTGATTCGGAGAAAAACCAGTCTTCACTTTACTAGCAGAAAGTCTGAAATCAAAACTGTTTTTTAAAAGGAAAAAAAAAAACCGTTGTTTCCAAGTATATATTAATGCAAGACTAATGTGTTGATTAAAATATTAATAAAGTATTACCACTGTAATAATCAGGTAAGAATACCTTATTAATAATCAGGTAAGAATACCTTATTGCAACAAATATTTAAAAACTTTTTTGATTAACGTGGGTATTATATTTTCATAGGTAAATTCTACTTACTTCATTCCCAAGGAGGGTACTTTAAAATATTGTCATAGAAGCAATGTACACACAATAATGATTCAAAGACAATCTCACCACACCCTAAACAGTCATCACACAAACTTTAATCAGTGACACATCAAGACTGATAATCAAACAGACATTAAGCGTGTGCTAGTGAGATAACAGTTATGGGAGATTAGCAATGCTGTGTTCCTAACAACACTGTCTGTCCTAAGATACCCAATCACTTGACTAATGCAATTGGAGAAATTTTGTTCAGCACAATGCAAAATGTAGCCTTCCAGGACATTTGGAAAGAAAGGGATATGAAACTAAATTCATTATAGAAACTTTTGCCAGCTTTATTCACCTTTGTGCTTAGTCTTTTTATCATTTCACTGAAAACCAACCTATCTGATCATTCACTTTGTAAAGTGGCACATGGACTGGAAGGAAACACCTATTCAATTCAATCCTAGCATTGCTTGGCCTAGGGCAATGTGACTTCCCTGACTTATATAATGAAAGATGAATAGCCAGAAAAAAAACAAAACCACTCTGCCCTACAGTGAATTCTTAATTGGATTCACTAATGCCCATTTACTTCCAGGCCATCTACACCTTCCTTGCCTAGCCAGTGCTAAGTATTTTAAAAATAAAGAGTCCAGATTAGATCTAAAAAAAAAAAAAGTAAAAAGAAACTACCACCTGAAAAAAAAATTAAATTAAAAAATCACCCTGTTAGTCAAGATGTAATGGAGAGGCTGGAGGGAACTGCCTGAAAATGTAGAGCTGTGTTCCAGTAGCCATGTTTCTTGAAGATGATTACATAATGATAAAGCTTTCACAATGTGACTGTGTGATTGTGAAAACCTTGTGTCTGATGCTCCTTTTATCTACCTTATCTACAGAAAAGTAAAACATACAGCATAAAAATAAATAATGGGGGAACAAATGTTAAAATAAATTTAGTAGACTGAAATGCTAGTGATCAATGAAAGGGAGGGGTAAGGGGTATGGTATGTATGAATTTTTTTCTGTTGTCTTTTTATTTCTTTTTCTGAATTGATGCAAATGTTCTAAGAAACGATCATGATGATGAATATGCAACTAGGTGATGATATTGTGAATTACTGATTATATACGTAGAACGCAATGATCATATGTTAAGAATGTTTGTGTTTGTCATATTTTTTAAAAAATTAAGAAAAAAAAACTACCACCTGAAAAAAAAAAGAAACAGAATTTAAAAATTAAAAAAAAAAGATTATTTTTTCTCATGTAATAAGATTACAGGTAAGAGAACGCGTTAGCCTTTCCTGAATCTTAATGAAATGGGACTGAAATACTGTACCAGGTTAGCTGCCCTAAAATGCACAGTCCAAGTTTATGGTTTCTAGAATTTTTTTTTTTAGATCTTAGACCCATAAGTCCATATAAAGAATAAATTGTTTGGGGTAATACTTCAACTCCCTAGGAAAAAACATGCAATTTAATTGCTTTGACATTCCATATCATTACTTTTAGAGTTCGGTTTTCCCAAGATAACACCTTCTCGGGGGCTATTTAATATATTTTAAGTTATGCTCGAGGGAACTTAACCATCATAATACTAATATAACTCCTTGATAATATAATCGGTGGTTATGGCAAGCTTCTATTTTGGAAATTAAAAAGTGTATCACTCTTAGGACCAGGTTCCAATTCCCTAAAATGATTTCATATATTTAATTTAAAAAATAGATTTTCAGCCAGAGACCAGGGTTCAATTCCCGGTGCCTGTCCATGCCAAAAAAAAAATAAATAAAAAGATTTCCAACCTAAGAATTATTAAGTGTCCTATATGACTAATTAATATCTATCTTGTATGTTTTTATAAAGCATCACGGGTATACTTCTCAGGAACCATTTTTATGCAATAATGGTTCTCAAAATGTGGCCTCTGGACCAGCATCAACAGCATTATTTGGGAACTTTTTAGAAATATAAATTCTTGGCCCCATTCCAGACCTATTAAATCATGAAATTTGGGATGAGTCCAGCACTTATGTTTTAACAAGCTGTTCAGGTGACTTTGATGCACAGTAAAGTTTATATATCTAGAGTAGAGCATAAACATTAGAAGTTTGCTTATCTTTAAAAATATGTAAATTTTTCTTTTAAAGAACTCTAATAAGTACTTATAAAAATACGTTAAGTGCATAAAGTAAAAAGTGATTCTTCTTCTCCCCCAAAGATAGTAACCACTGGTCGGAACGGAATTCTCCTTCCAGATTTTTTCCCTTAGATATCTAGTCACTCAGATGCCCAGTATGTTTTTTTTATTTTTGTATTTTCAACAAATGGAATCATCCTGCACAAACTGTTTGCAACTCATGCTTTTAATGTACCATGGGCATCTTTCTATGTTACTACCTGCAATTCACCTCATGAGGCTTCTGTATAGTTTCCAATATTCTGCCATTACAAAGATGCAACGAATATTTATACATATATATATGTATATACTTGTGTAAATATTTTTGCAGAATAGATTCCTAGAAGTTGAACTGATAAATCACTGTGTATTTTAAATATATATACTGCTAAACTGACTCTCATTTACAATGTAAGAGAGTGTTGGGCTAATATTTTCTAATATCTACAATAATAATATCATTTATATAACAAAATATATAACTAATATTTTGCTTATATGAACATTTTTCAGATATAACTTTCGCAAAATGAATGTTGTGGATAAGTAATAAAACTTTTCAAACTACTTGGGGAGGCGGAACTTTCTGAAAAGTATTATAATTTTCCTACATTCTTAAATAGAATATAACAGGGCAAAATTTTCCTCACCATTATAATATCTCCAAGAAATATATTATAATTTGCCTATCATCTGCAATACAATGAACACAATGTTAGATTTTTGTAATGAATTTGAACGTTCAATAATATATTCTACTTTCTAAAATCCAATAATGGAAGGCTGTTATTTTCTGGCTTGTTATAGCAGCTTTTTCTCTCACATGGTCAGAACTCTCTCCTTCCAGGTGTAAACCTCCCTGCTTCTAGCAGTGACCCCACCCCTCCATCACCAGCCCATGCAAACATACTCTGCTCCTCAGAATACTGTGGACTAGAGAGTTGTGTCTAAATGAGGTAGAAAAATTGTGTGCAAGGACCTGAGAAATTCTCCTGTAAGTAATGAAATTGTCCTATTAGCTAAACATGTTGCTTGTGACCTTGATGACCCTGTGTGCTGGTTTGAAAGGAAGTATGCCCCCTAAGAAAAGTCATGTTTTAATATAAATCCCATTTCATAAAGGTAGAATAATCTCTACTCAATGCTGTATGTTTGAAACTAATGAGATCATCTCCCTGGTTGATGTGATTTAGTTAAGAATGGTTGTTAAACTGGATTAAGGGATGACATGTCTCCACCCAT
>PVIY010044200.1:0-19851 GCA_004026745.1 Myrmecophaga tridactyla
ATTTCTTCTCAAGACACTGTTGGTAATTCATGTTTCTAGAAATTTGTCCATTTCATCTAAGTAGTCTAGTTTGTGGTGTACAGTTGTTCATAGTATCCTCTTCTGATTTTTAAAATTTCTTAGGATCCATAGTAACAACTCCCTTCTCATTTCTAATTTTGTTTATTTGCACCCTCTCTTTTTTTTCCCTTGACAATCTAGCGGGGGGGGTCCATTAATTTTATTAGTTCTCTCAAATAAACAACTTTTATTTTTGTTGACACTTTCTATTGTTTTTCTACTCTCCAGTTCATTTATTTCTGCTTATATTAATGTTATTTCTCTTCTTCTATTTACTTTGGGGGTTAGTTTGCTGTTCTTTCTCTAGTTCACCCACCTTTATTTTTGCTCATTCTTCTTCTTCTTTTTTTTTTTTTTTTGCATGGGCAGGCACCAGGAATTGAACCCCTGTCTCCAGCAGGGCAGATGAGAACTCTGCCTGCTGAGCCATTGTGGCCTGCCCTCATTGTTCTTTTTTAATGTAGGCATTTAGGGTGATAAATTTCCCTCTCAATACTGCCTTTGCCACAGCCCACAAGTTCTGATATGTTGTATTTTTATTTTCATTTGTCTCCAAATATTACCAATTCCTCTATCAATTTCTTCTGTGACCCACCAATTGCTTAAAAGTGTGTTTTTAATCTCTATATATTTGTAAAAGTTCTGGTTCTTTGGTGATTGTTAGTTTCCAACTTGATTCCATTGTGATCAGAGGAAGTGTTTTGAATAATTTCAATAGTATTAAATTTATGAAGACCTGATTTGTGTCTCAGCATATAATTTATCATGGAGACTGTTTCATAAGTACTAGAGAAGATGTGTATCCTGGTATTTTTAGGGTGTAATGATCTATAGATATCAATTAGGTCTAGTTCATAATCACATTGTTTAAATTCCTTATTTCCTAATTGATCCTCTGTCTGATTGTTCTATCAATAGAGGAGAGTGGTGTATTAAAATCTCACAATATCATTGTTGAAATATCAGTTGCTCCCTTGAATTCAGCCAGTATTTGTCTCATGTACTTTGGAGCTCCTTGATTGGGAGTATAAACATTTTATTGTTATTTCTTCTTGGTGAATTGTCCCTTTTATTAATATATAGTGGCCTTCCTTGATTCTTATGACATCTTTACACTTAGAACTTATTTTATCTGCTATTAATATAGCTACCCCTGCTTTCTTTTGTTTAGAGTTTACATAGAACATCTTTTTCCATCCTTTCACTTACAAGCTATTTATATCCGTAGGTCTAAGATGAGTTTTTGGAAGCAGCATATTGATGGATCATATTTTTAAATCCATTCTGACAATCTGTATCTTTTAATTGGTGACTTTAGTCCATTAACATTCAGAGTTATTACTGTAAAGGCACTTCTTGAATCTACCATCTTATGCTTTAGTGTTTATTGATCAGATCTATGTATTCTTTTCTCTTTCTCTCTTATAATCCTTTAAGTTACCCTTACTGTTACTCTTCAGTTCTGTACTGTCCTCCAGACCTCCCTCTCCTGTCTTTTTTTTTTTTATCAGTTGACAAAACTCCCTTTAATATTTCTTGTAGAGCAGGTCTCTTATTGGAAAATTCTCTTAGCCTTTCTTTGTCAGTGAAGATTTTAATCTCTCCCTTAATGTTTGAAGGACAGCTTGGCAGGATAAAGAATTCTTGACTGGAAATCATTCCCATTTAGAATCTTAAATATATCATACCACTGCCTTCTTGCCTCTATGGTGGCTGTTGAGTCATCTGAGCTCAATTTTATGTGGTTTCCCCTTACATGTAGTGAATCACTTTTCCCTTGCTGCTTTCATGACTTTTTGCTTCTCTTCAATATTAGACATTCTGATCAGTATGTGTCTTGAAGTAGGCTTATTTGAATTTATTCTATTCTATTTATTTTATTCTATTTGGGTTTTGTTGGGCTTCTTTTATTTGCATATGTGTGTCTTTTATAAGAGTTGGGAAGAATTCGCTTATTCTTTCTTCTACCTCTTCAAATCTACTGTTGTGTGTCTCTAATACACTTTTAGTTGGATCTACAGTATCTTTCATCTCTATAAGATCTGCTATTTTTCTGCTTATTCTTTCAAATTATTCTTGATGCTCTTCCAATGTCTTCTTTTTATCTTTTATGTTGCTATGAACGTCCTTGATTAGTTGTTCTGAATTCTGTATCCCTTACAGTGATTTAATGAGTTCATTTGATTGGGCCATATCTGCCAAGTCTTAATGTGCTTTATGATTTTCTGTTGCACATGGGGCATCTAAATGTCTTAATAAGGTTATTTCACAATTTAATTTCCTCCATGCACTTATGGTTTTATACTTAGATTTGAATTGAAAGTCCCTGTTTAGAGTTGGTTTGTCAGTCCTTCCACCCCAAACCAAATCCTGGATCTCATGTGGGGACTGCAATTCTCCTTAAAGCTCTGTTGAGAGCTAGCCAGATAGGTAATTTGCCAAACTGCACTTTTGGATTCCTCCCAGCAGGGCACTGCTTTCTGTCAGACCCACCTATCCCTGACTACAGGTGCTGGCTAAATTAATTAGAAGCCCAATGTAATTCCAGCCAGGGCCCACCACCTATGTGCCCGATGGTTTTGGTGGCCCCCAAACTCTCACTTGGGATGACCTTGGGCTGTGGGACTGGGTATTTCAGATTCCCCTGCCCACAGCCAATCTGGAAATTTCTAGTAGACGATCATGCTACACAGTTCACCTGGCTTTCTCTGTCTCCCTCTCTGCCCACCTACACCTGAGGTCTCCAGAGGTCCCCCTGGACGGAATGGGAGTGATATCGGGACCCAAAATAATTCCCTCTCCCTGGCTGGTTGTTGAGCCCGCAGCACCCTGCATTTCTCCCTCCTCCAGTGGGAGGCTCCATAGTCTCTGCCAAAAGAAACCAGGTTCCAGCATCAGCCTCTCTCAGAGGTGGGAGGCAGACACCGTACTCTGGCTAATTGGTCTTTGTATGTCAGCTTCCAAGTCTGTTAGCTTCCAAGCTCCCCCACTGTGGATCCCTAAAGAAAAATTCCCTTGCCAGATGCGGGAGTAGGCTGGAATCATGGTGGAGCTCACTCAGCCCATTATCTCCATCCCAATATCTCTACTTTTTCATTCAGGGTCTCCCTAGGTAGAGATGAAAACCATCTCTTGTCATGACAGCCTGAAACTGCTGTCCCAGTCGTTTTTTAGTCTCTTTTCTTGTTGTTGCCTGGAGCCGGGGTGTACTCAGCCTCTCCTACTTTACCATCTTACTGGAAGTCTGGTAGCTATTATTTAAAAAATGAACACAGACTGAACAGAAATAAAAATATTTAAAATGTATAAAGGTATATACCCAAATGTTTAAAAGGTATTTAAATCAGTTTGTTTATTAGAGTCTAATCAAGTGAAGTTAAAGATCCCCCAGTGTATAAAAACATTCTGTAAGGACTTCATCTGCCTTTTTTCACATTATGTTATTCATTGTTTTTTATTTATAACTTGGAAATAAAAGAATCATAGATTTGATCTACAAATTCACCTTCAATGTTCAGAGAAATTTAATAAGCACTTTTATTTCCTCCTAAATAGCAACTTAGCCAAAATATCCAGAAAATAAATTTCATGTGCATAAATTTACAATAATGGGTATCTAGCTTGCACATTGTGAGTGAACACTGTGTTCCTTAATGGGTAATTAATAGATGTGCAAATTATCCTATGGTGGTACACAGTTCAGAATTGAAATAAAATAAGATTTGAGCTTAACATAAATACCTGCCAATAGCAAGACAGGGCTGTGGTAAAGTGTTTTAAAACCGCACGAAGAGTAATTCAGTGGTAAATTTCTTGCTTGCCATGGGGGAGACCTGGGTTTGAGTCCTGGCCCATGTACTCCCCCCCAAAAAAAACAAAACAAAACAATAAAAACCATTGTGAACAAAATCCCCTATGACGCATAGATCACACATCTGTCTCCGTGTGTGTGTGTATATATATAGATATAGAAATACAAACATGTAGGGAGATACATTAAAAAAAAAAACTCCATGAAAAGGCCATCCCATTAAAGGAAGAGGACACAGGAGTAGCTGCTACTGACAGTGGCATTATTGTTATTTTTCAGTCTTGTTTTAAAATAGAATAAGGGAAGTATTCTCTATCTTTAAGGTGATAAAACAGCATTTAATTTAAAAGTGCAATTTTTTTCTCTAATTCAGACCATTCCATTCTTTAACCACCAAACCTTCCCCTAACCTATACCACTAACGTAAAATTATACTGAATTTGTCCTTCGTCTTGGATTTGGGGGTGGGGCGGGCTTCTCTAGCAGTTGAATCTATATTTCGGGGTGAAAAGTGTTTTGAAGGAGAGCTATAGAATTTTCTACAGCAGTAACTTTGTTGGGAAATTCTTTAGTGGTATCTAGAAACAAAATTAACCTTTTTCCCCCAATGTAAAATGGGATAAAGAAAATATGACCCCAAAATCACATGGAATTTCACAAGCCACTTGGCCCTTCCAAATTTTGTAGATTCTGCCTTGCCGTCTAGTGGGTAAGCAAACATTCAATGAATGTTTTCATCTGTAAAAAGAGAACCTGAAGTCTTAAGTGGTAAAATCTAAGATGAGAAAAAATAAAAGCCTTAAAAAGATGATCATTTAGTCAGATGACCTGAGAGTCTCTGACTCTTGCTTGGAAACAGAGAAGTTGGATTTCTGCCCTTTCAATTCTGAACAGTCTCTAACTCAGACTTTTCTCTTACTGTTGTCAAATAAAGCCACAAGTAAAAAAAATAAATATCCCAAGGAGGGGTTTCTTTTATTTTTATTTTTTAATTTATAAATCTCCTGTTCTGGAGCACTTGAGAGTCCTTAAAAAGCTTTGTTTTTTTGTTTTGATGTGTTTTGCCTTCTGCCAACGCTGGTCTCATCCATGCCTGATTTTGGGAACAAACGCAAGGATGGCTTTGTGCTTGTAAAGCTCCTTGAAAACCTCAGCTGAAGCACGTAAACCGATGCAGCTTGAGAGGTTTTTGTTATTCTGAAGGATATAATTAAGAGGCTCAGGAAAAGCAGCGCATGTACTTCTTTCAATTCATGGACACTTCCTTCCCATCCAAGTGATGAAGGATGAGTTGGGCTTGGCAAATAGTGTATTTTGAAGTAATGCACATAAAACCACAATAAACCCTCCAATGTCACAAACACGTCCTGGCGCAGTGCAGTGGCGTGCTGTGTATTCATTTAAAACCTCAAGGTAATTACTCTGTAGTGTGGGTGTAAAAAAGCAGCTTATGAAGTTGAGGTTGTTTATTTTTTAAGCTCAGTAATATATATTTGTATGTCTTTCAGGGCAATTGTACAGTCACTTGTGGGTGGATTAGTTAACATAATTGATAGAAGAAAACTCATTATGTAAAGACTTGAACATAATCTTCCTTTACCCTATAAAGTTACCGCTCAGATTAATGAAGAAAATTCAACATGAATGTGTATAAAATCTTCATTTAATGTCATTTGGGGCACTGTGTACCATTTTACATGGCATAATTGAATTCAAAAGAAATTGCAATTAACCAATCAGTTTGGCCTGAATTGTCCTTGCCTGTTCTCTTAAGCTTTTCATGCCTTGGTAAAATTTAATAACTAAAATTAGATGCAGGGGGGTGGGGCAATGGTGGCTCAGTGGCAGAACTCTTGCCTTCTATGCCGAAGACCTGGGTTCGATTCCTGGAACCTGCCCATGCCAAAATAATAATAATAATAATAATTTTAAAAAATTAGATGCATTTGTTTTCAAGATACAAATCTATATGTGCAGGAAGCACAAAATAATGGTCTATTAAATATTTAATTTACTGGTCATGAGGTTGGCAAACTTTAAATAATATCCATTTAACCTACATTTCAAGTATACACTAGATACCAGGCAAGTGCAAGTTTTCGAAGTTAAAAACTTTTATCTCTTTAAGGAACTCACAATCTGGGGTGGTAAGGGAGGAAGAGCTGTGGACACACCAGCATATTAAAGTCATGACAGATGTATGGAGAGAGAAGGGTTCTTAGAAGGAGATGTGGGGGTGTGTTAAGTAAAGGGTGGGAGGGAAGGACAAAGGGCAAAAGGTGGTGGTGAATGTTTTACAGAGGCAATGACACTTGAACTTGGTCCCTGGAAATGGAAGAATGGAAATGTAATTTTCAGGTGAAGATTCTCAAAAGGGTATTCAAAGAGGAGAATTCAGCATGATAACTGCATGTCATCAGAAAGAATTTGACCTCTGTGGTGGAGTATTAAGAAATTTAAGCGACCTAAACATCAGGTTTGTGGAGAAGGAAGACTGTCCCCAATGCATGAGGGGATTAGACTGAAAATCTTTCCTTCTGTCTTCAAGAATATGGATTCCACCTGTGTACGATAGTACTCTAATCAAGGAATTGATGTACTGAAAAAAAGAATCACAATAACAGCAGGGAGGGTGGGTGAGAAAGGAGCAGCAAGGAGGGCAAATTGGAAAGGGGAATTATCCCAACACTCTAGCTAGAGGTGAAGGTCTGAAATGGATTAAACGAAGGCACTGGATGTTTGGCGAAAGCATCATACAGGAGGAACATTTCCAAAGTGGGCAGATGGCTTAGCATATATACAGGGAGAGGCTGGAATTGATAAGACTGGTGCTTCTAACTCAGGAGAAAATGTAGATGGGGAAACCAGGAAGCCAGGAAGGAGTGGGGAGCAGGTGGGGGGTAGGGGAGAGAGGGCAAGACTGAAGGAATTTGAGGGGTCATTAAGCTATTGAGTACATGGGACCAAAGCAAGAGGCCTAATCAGTCCCAGCCAGGTGAGTGAAAGCCACCACCCAGGGACAGCATGAGGAGCAAATCCAAAGTTAACCTTGATGTGGACAGAGAAGTAGATATTCCAAAACCAGATTGAAAACAACAGGGACATCGTGTTTTAATATCCAAGGAAATAGGAATGTAAAATGGTGCACCCACTGTGGAAAGCAGTACTGTGGTTCCTCAAAAGACTTAATACAGAAAATGCATATGACCCAGCAATTCTGCTCCTGGGTATATACCCTATGGTAGTTGGATTCAGTTGTCAACTTGGCCAGGTGAAGGTTCCTAGTTCTGTTGCTGTGGACATGAGCCTATGGTATGTGAATCTCATCTGTTGCTAATTACATCTGCAGTCAGCTAAGAGGCATGCCTGCTGCAATGAATGATATTTGATTTAATTGGCTGGTGCTTAAATGAGAGAGTTCAACGTAGTACAGCCCAAGCAGCTCAGCATTCCTCATCTCAGCACTCGCAGCTCAGCCCAGGCTTTTGGAGATGCAGAAAGAAATCACCCCGGAGAAAGTTGTTGGAACCCAGAGGCCTGGAGAGAAGGCCAGCAGAGATCGCCCTGTGCCTTCCCATGTAAGAGAACCTCAGTTGAAAGATAATTGCCTTTCCTCTGAAGAACTAACAAAATAAATCCCCTTTTATTAAAAGCCAATCCATCTCTGGTGTGTTGTATTCCAGCAGCTAGCAAACTAGAACATACCCAAAGAAATTGAAAATAGGGACTCAAACAGATACGTTTACACCAATGTTCACATCAGCATTATTCACAATAGTCAAAAGGTGGAAACAACCCAAATGTTCATGAACAGAGGAATGGATAAACAAAATGTGGTATATATACACAATGGAGTACTATTCTGCCTTAAGAAGGAATGAAGTTCTGATACATGCTACAACATGGGTGAACCTTGAAAACATTATGTTCAGTGAAATAAGCAAGGCACATAGGGCAGATACCATATGGGTTCACTTCCATGAAATATCTAGAAGTGGCAAATTTATATATAGATTAGAAGTTACCAAGTAATGGAGGAAAGGGCATAAGAGGGGTTGTTGCCTGATATGTATAGAGTGTTTGTAATTTTTAAAATAAAATTAATGCTTTAAAAAAAGAAATCCAAGGGATTTCTCTCAGTCAAAGACTAGTTGATTATATCAAATGCTTCCGAGGGTTCAAGGAGAGTTAGGACCACAAAGAGACAGTTGCCATCACTGGGCAGAAACCATCTGGTAACCAGTGTGAGTCCCACACAATGCAATCTCCAAGAAGAGGGAAGGATCTACTTTGTTCACCTTTGTGCACAGAACCTGGCACAAAGTGGATGCTCAATAAAAATTGTTGGTTTTAGGATAAATGATCTTACTTTCAGGTGCGAGTCAGAAACCAGATTGAAATGGATTGAAAAGTGATTGGGATGTGAAGAAGTGAAGCCACTGACTTCTACAGTTTCCCAAACTGTGTTCCATAGAGCCCCAGTTGGGAGAGATACTCCACAAGAATTTCATGTAAGAAATACAGATGTGATTATCATCTTAGAGATTCATGTTATGTAGATAACATTAATTCAGTCCAGGAGTACAAGCCAAATGGTAAGGCAGAATAGAGAACTCCTTTTTTTGGTAGCTCTCATTAAAATTTCCCCTTTTCTGCTATTTTCTAGCTCCCCTAAATCCACTCAGACCTCAACACAGGCCTCCTACAAGGGCCAACATCTTGGTCCTACTTCTCCCTCTCTCCTCCACACAGGCCAGTCCTTGGTGATTCCTCACCAACCTGCCATTAAAATGGAAGTAAAGGGAATTGTTATTCCCTCTCAGGCAGCTATTCCATGATAAAAAAGCGCTGCTGATCTCTTAGGGTGTGGGGGATGGTGTCCTCTCTCATTGCAGAAACAGAAGTTAGAGTTAAAACTCTTCTGTGTTGAGGTGAAACAAGCCTCTGTTGCCACAGGACAAGAGTTGGTCTGACTTCCCTTTTGGTGTTCTTTATGTTTCTACCTAATACCTTTGAAATAATCCTCTGCATCTAAATAGCTGGCACCTCCTGCCTGCCTCTCAGTTATATACCAGTCGTGGCTGAATACCTCTTACAGTTTATAAGAGGAGGCACAGAACGGGGCAAGTGACTTTTGTACCCAGGCTCTGCGGTCCTCGATTGTATGGCAGTTCCCCACACACCCTACCTTTCTGGTCTGGATCTAAAACCTGAAAGGGAATTCTTGTTCCATTGTCCAAAGACAATTTGAACAGAGAAGATTCTCCCTGCAGTGGGAGCCCAAAGTCTAGACTTTTTTTTTTGCACTTTGTCCTCATTAGCTCCTCAAATATTCTTTTATCCCCTTCATGCCCCGTTAGCTATCACATTGGAAGATTTCATGTCACACCGATCCCATTTGAGGTTCCATTGCTGAGTCCTTATTGTCATACCTACCCAAAAACATTAACATTTTTACAAAGCATTCTTGGAGATGGAAAGTTTCAACCTGAAGAAAGGTATGATTTAGGAAACAAAGACTTTCCAACGTATTAACATTTCCCTGAGCAAATAAACAACCCTGTTGTCCCTATGTTCAGCAGTTGCCTACCACATTATTTTTTCTTCATGGGCAGGCACCAGGAATCGAACCTGGGTCTCCAGCATGGCAGGTGAGAACCCTGCCACTGAGCCATCATTGCCCGCCCTGTCTACCACATTTTGTGGGCTTTGTGGAACTGTTCAATTCTTATCAGTCCCAAGGCAGAAGATAAAGTATGACAACTTTTTCTTTTATTTTTGTAAGATTTGAGAGCATGAATAAATCATTGGGGAATCCTCATGGAATATTTTAGATCAAGATTCATCATTGTAATTAGAAACCTGCTTTTGTACACTGAAGCATATTTCAAATAGCAAAATAAAATTAAAAGGGGAGATAACCTAGATGTCCAGCAATAGGGGACTGGCAAATACAGTATTGTATGGCTAAATAATACAATTCCATTTAACCTTTAAAAAGAAATGGTAAATAGATTTGGGACAATTGAACTAATTTCTGTCAAGAAAAAAGCTAGACTCATAAACTCATACCTTTCATAAGAATAAATCTAGTTCATTCAAAGCTTTCAGTATAAAATATGAAACCTTAAAGATATTAGAAGAAAAAAGGGAAGAATTACTTTACTCTCACATGAGGAAGGCAAAACATAAACTCATCAGCATAAAAGAAAAGACTGATAAATTTCACTATGCAATTTTTAAAAATGCTTGAAGGACAATTGACAACATGGGAGAAAATACTTGCAGCTCATAATACAGATAAAGAGTGATTGTTTTAATCTCTAAAACCTATAAATCATAAAAGAATTACCAGTTGTTCTTTAAAAACAGGCAAAGCTGATCATATGGTAAGAATGTTTGTGTTTGTATGTGGTTATGTTTAATAAATAAAAAAGAAAAAGAAAAGGAAAAAAACGGGCAAGGAATATGCACAGAAGGGAAAATATAAGTGATATTTTATAGGAAATAATGCTCATCTTAATAATAATGTGAGACATTTAAATATAATTATAGTGAGCTACCATTTTTACCCATCAGTTTGTCAACCTCCTTAAATATTAATATTATATACAAAAGAAAAATGCACCCTGACCTGTAGCTAGTGAGATTGTGAATTGGTGCAATCCGTAAGAAGAGAAATTTGATTTCAACTATATAAAATAAAGCTATCCATGTCCTTTGACCCAATAGTTCAACTTCTAGGAATCCATCCTCTACACAAATTCAAGAATATTTTTTGTAACTATAGCTGTTAGAAACCACCTCATAAGCCCATCAAGGTTAAATACCTTGGAGCTGTACAGGTGCTTAAATGTTCAAATGCACTCTCCTTGGAAGGGAGTGGGAGGGACTCTTACATTCCACCATATACTGTTTTTTTTTTTCTTAATTAAAAAAAGTTACATGAAAGAAACACAAACATTCCCAACACATACACTCAGCGATTCACAATATCATCACATAGTTGCATACTCATCATCATGAGCATTTCCCAGAACATTTGCATCAATTCAGAAAAAGAAATAAAAAGACAACAGAAAAATAAAACAAAAACAGAAAAAAAATTTTTTACATACCATACCCCTTACCCCTCCCTTTCATTGATCACTAGCATTTCAAACTAAATTTATTTTAACATTTGTTCCCCCATTATTTATTTTTATTCCATATGTTCTACTCATCTGTCGATAAGGTAGATAAAAGGAGCATCAGACACAAGGTTTTCACAATCACACAGTCACATTGTGAAAGCTATATCATTATACAATCATCACGATACACTCTTTTGAACTTGTACCATTTGAATTTTGTACTGAGTGTATCTGTGGCTTATTTTTAGAAAAATTTATTATAAAAAAGTGAAAAATAAAACTAAGATTGAGAAAATAACAATAGCCTATGTTGAATGTGATGGCTTATTATATGCCACACATTTTTCTCAGTGTTTTGTTGAATCAACTCATTGAATCTTCTCACAAATCTAATGGAAATGGGCTATTCACATCTTAACTTCACAGAGGAGGAATCTGAAGGCCCAAAAAATTAAGTAACAAGGCCAAAGACTAACGATTAATAGATGGCAGAACTGAAATCTAAGCCCTGGCAGGTCGACTTCAGAGTCTGCCCTTAAACACTACAGCAAAGGAAACGTAACTCACATAACAATGTAAATGGAGGTGTGCTGCTATGGACCAATCTCCAAAATAGCTAAAACTAAAAAGCAAGGTACCAAAGCCTGGTTAAGTTGTACTTCACTTTGTGGGAAAACAAATAAGCTTCCAGGTGAATCACATGCTAGAATGACACTTGATTCAAAGTGAATGAAATTTGCCTTATAGCACAAGATTTAAAATTGGCATCTTTCAGGTATAACATGAATGTGTAAAAACACTTATAAATGAGTGGAAATTACCAAAAGAAATTTCTAGAGAGGGACTTATTTTTCATTGTGTATCCTATTTTGTTGATTTTTTTTTTTTTAAAAACCAAGTACATATTCAACTTTGGTAATTAAAAAAATAGCTTTAAAAAAAGACACATAGTTTGGAAAACTGTTCTAAGGTAACAGTGGTTGCCTCTGGAGAGGGGTGGGAGAGAAATGTATTTCACTGTAAATTTCCATGTCTTGGGACATAAACCAACCCCCATTCCAGAATGCTTTTCCTCAAATTTATAAGCTGATAATGATAATGGTAAATAGATGTTGCCTCCAATCATTGCATAAAGTTTTCTTCTTGTCCAGCTTCTACCCCTGAGACCGGGAGTAAAGCTAAGTTAATTTTATTGAGCATAAATTTCATCAAACTAGACCAACATATGCAACTGCCTCTTAGGGCTTGTTTACTCTTATAGTATAATAAACCTCTTGAAGATGATACAGTTAAAATCATGGGCTCTTATTTCCCCAAAATATACTTATTAATTAAAAAGGAAAAAAAGTAGTAACTTTACAATGAAGAAGCCTGACAGACACCACCTGTTCTAGTTTGCTAGCTGCCGGAATGCAACACACCAGAGATGGATTGGCTTTTAATAAAAGGGGATTTATTTTGTTAGTTCTTCAGAGGAAAGGCAGCTGACTTTCATCTGAGGTTCTTTCTTACGTGGGAAGGCTCAGGGTGATCTCTGCTGGCCTTCTCTCCAGGTTTCTGGGTTCCAACAACTTTCCCCGGGGTGATTCCTTTCTGCATCTCAAAGGCCTGGGCTGAGCTGCGAGTGCTGAGATGAGGTATGTGGAACTGCTTGGGCTGTGCTACGTTGTGCTCTCTCATTTAAGTACCAGCCAATTAAGTCAAACATCATTCATTGCAGCAGGCACGCCTCCTAGCCAACTGCAGATGTAAATCAGCAACAGATGAGGTTCACGTACCATTGGCTCATGTCCACAGCAACAGAACTAGGCACCTTCACCTGGCCAAGTTGACAACTCAATCTAACTACCACAGCACCTTAATCAAATGATTGAAATTATCACCAGTCAAGGGACAAACTAGCATCACATGTTTCCTGAGGCCCCAGCATCACTTCTGTGGTATTCCTACCAAAACCACGTAACTTGGATCTAGTTATAATCAGACAAACCCAAACTGAAGGTCTGGGAAGTCATTCTACTAAAGGAAGTCATTCAACTAAATCACTACTAAATAACTAACCAGCAACCTTTAAAAGTGTCTGTACTTATCATGAATGACAAAGAAAGATCAAGGAACAGCTCTACTTTAAAGGTGACTAAAGCGTCTTGACAACTAAGTGTAACATATGATCTGGCCAAATAAAGGACAATAGTGGGTCAATTTGAATAAAGATTGTAGATTAGATCAAGGGATCTGCAAACTTTCTCTGTAAATGTTTTAGGCTTTGTGGGCCAGGCAATGACAGCACCTCACAACCACTCAACTCTGCCTTTGCAGTACAAAAGCAGCACCGACAGTTGTAGGCAAATGAGTGTGGCCTGGTACTTAAAAAACTGTATTATGGGCACTCCTATTTGAATTTCATATAATTTTCACACGTCATGAAATAATCTTCTTTCCACTTTTCCAACCATTTAAAAATGCAAAAAACAAAACAAAACTTCTTAAATAACAGGTCCTACATAACCAGAGGGTTTGCAGGGTTTGGCAAAAAGGTTATTTGCCAATCCCTTCTGCATTGATAGTTGTGCTCTGGTTATGTAAGAGAATATCCCTTACAATACATACAAAAGTATTTACAAATAAAGTGGAATCCTGTTTCCAACTCTTCTCTGCCAACAAGTGGTTGTCCAAGCTTGGCTTGCACTCCCCCCAAATTCGTGATCGGACAACATAGACAATTAGATAATTATTTATCAGCATGAAAACACATATAGCTCCATGTGAATCAATTTCTAGAATAAATGCAGTTATTTCTAAGGGAATGAGATTGGCCTTGGGTACAAGATACAAAATTGGCATTTTTCCCGTACAATGTGAGATTGCAGGCAGGCCAGCGAGGTGGAGCTAATGTTTAACCAGTGCGTCACCTAGTGGCCAATTCTTGAACAGCAGGCTCCGGTGGAAAGGGCAGAGAAAGACAAGCGGCTAAATTAATTTTATTTTGACACCCAACAGGATAGATTTTGATAAACCCTCAAGCAACACAAGAAAATTCCAAATATCTAGCAGGAAACTGGACCTATTTTTTTCCTATCAGGGGAAATAGCAAGGTTCCGAAAAAGAAGGGGGCATCTTCAGCCTAAAGGAACTTTTAATTCAGAAGTAAAGCTGAGAGAAAGCAAGAGATGATTAATATTAGGGGTAAGCAGGAGCTTCCCCAATATTGCATCCAGTTTTCCCTTTTAAGAAAACTTGACAAATTGCTTTCCAGAGATTTATGGAATCAACTAATTTAATTAAAAAAAAACCTAATGGGAAGAGGCTATTTTCATTTTCATTTCACAGATGAAGATACTGAGATCTATGTATGTTCATTAACTTAACTAGTGAGAAAGCACCAGTTGATTTGTCAGATACTCAGTTCCAGTGTGTTTCATCATGGTCAAAGGCTGTAAAAGTGCCTAACTCATCCAGCAGCTTTGACAGAATTGACAGGTCATACTAACTTGATTCTAATCAAATCATCAATTTTATTTATGCCCACAAAGTCTACAATTTATTTTGACAAAGTCAGGCAAAACAGAGCAATCAGTTGTAGGTGCAGTTCAGTAGATAATGTCCTTGTGATGGTGTTATAGTAAATCAGGGTTTTTCAAATCACCTAGATGTATTCTTAAGGATCTTCTTTCTAGCTTTCAATAATAATTTTAAAATTTTATCTTTTTGTTACATGATAATATAAAAAACCTCATGTACTCATAATCTGGGTCATGTGGATAAGCATTTTTATAGAGTTCTTTCAAGCAATTTCAGGGGCCAGTTGGCCATTTGTATATATTTTTTAAATTTCTTTTTTTTTCTTTCCCCTTTTCCCCCTTGCAGTTTATTTGTTGAAAAAAAAACCAGTCATTTTCCTGTAGAGTTTCCCACGTTTTACTATAATTGAGTTCCTTTAAAAAAAAATTTATCTTATTGAGAAAAATCTTCACACATGTACTTTCTATACATGGTGTATAATCAGTGGCGCGCAATATCATCACTTAGTTGTGTATTCATCAAAATGATCATTTTTTAGAACTTTTGCATCAGTCCAGAAAAAGAAATAAAAAGAAAAAACTCATACATACCATACCCCTTACCCCTCCCTCTCATTGACCACTAGTATTTCAATCTACTTAACTTATTTTACCCTTTTCCCCCGTTATTTATTTATTGATATCCCCATTTTTTACTCATCTGTCCATACCCTGGATATAAGGAGCATCAGATACAAGGTTCTCACAATCACACAGTCACATTGTAAATGTTACATCTTTATGTAGTCATCTTCAAGAATCCAGACTACTAGACACAGCTGAACAGTTTCAGGTACTTCCCTCCAGCCACGCCAATACAACATCAACTAAAAAGGGATATCTATATAATGCATAAGAATAACCTCCAGGATAACCTCTAGACTCTGTTTGAAATTTCACAGCCACTGAAATTTTAAACTTTATTTTTTCTCATTTCTCTCTTCCCCCTTTTGGTCAAGAAGGCTTTTGTAGTCTCTTGATGCTGGGTCCAGGCTTATCCCAGGCTTTCTGTCCCACGTTGCCAGGGAGATTTACACCCCCAGGTGTCGTGTTCCTGTAGGAGGGAAGGCCTGAGTTGACATGCTGAGTTGGCTTAGAGAGTCACGCCACATCTGAGCGACAAAAGAGGTTCTCTGGGGGTGACTTTTAGGCATAATTTTAAGTAGGCTTAGCCTATCCTTTGCAGGATTAAGTTTCATAGGGGCCAATCCCAAGATCGAGAGCTTGGCCTATTGATTTGGTTGTCCCCACTGCTTGTGAGAGTATCAGAAATACTCCAAATTGGGAAGTTGAATATTTCCTCCTTTCTCCCCATTCCCCAAAGAGGACTTTGCACAAACTTCTTTATTCACTGCCGAAATCACTCTGGGATTTATCAGGGCATCACACTAACCTGGACAAGCCAACAAAATCTCATGCCCTATTCAAGATTCCATGTACTTATGGTGTTCAACTAAATTTACCATAAAAGTTAAATTAGAAAATGAACTACCCAAAATATAGATTTTGCACCAAATAAACGTCTCACCCAGAAGTTGAAGTTTTAAAATATTGGCCATTTGTATTTAAGAGTGCCTTGGTACCAAGTGATGTTACCTTTTATTTTTATTTTTTATTTATTTATTTTTTGTTTCTATGATGTTACCTTGTAATAAAGAGTTTTGCAAACTGCAGTCTATGGAGTTAGTCCCATGGATCCAAGGTTTCTCAAGAAGGGGAAATGCTGTCTTAGGCTATGGATCCCCAAGAACTACAGAATACCTACAGCAGTTTTACTAGCAGATAAATTCTTTAAGTGCATTTTCTGAATGTGTTGGTTACATGATGATGGGGATGATAGGACGATGATAATAAACAATTATTGTAGCAATATCTTTGGATGCTAAATGTTGCAAAAGTATATTCACAACAAGAAACTGACTTTGATTTCTTAGGTGGAAACCAGCCCCTGTAGTAGATCAGTCATAAAGAAAATTATATTCTCAATGCAAAACAAATTTTTATTTACTTTTTGCCCTTAGTGAAGACAATTTCATAAGGAAAAAATAAAACAAAATTATGACATTCAAATGGTTTTCTTGAGTCACCTCGGTTCTTAGAAAATGCAAGGCAAAGATTTGCCAATCAGGAAGGAATCTGACTTATAGAGATATTATAAAATGATTCATTTCTGTGGGCATATTAAAGTTAGCCTAAGAAGTAAAAATATAACACAGTTACACACTCACAAATTATGAAATTCAACAACACTGACATATACCAGCTATCAGTCTACACGGATCACCCTCTCAGCCAGGATTAGATACTCAAATGAAATAAAATTGTGAAGATGGTTCTGTAATGGGGCCATGAAGGACAGTAAGAGTCACAAGCCTAAAGGTGTCAATGAGCCCTTTAAAGAGCATCTAGCCAGCTATCTGATGCTTGAATCCTTTCTTCATTATCTCCAACAATGAATATCCAACCTCCTTTAAGCCCCAAGAGTGATGGGGAGCTCCAGGCTATGTCCTAAGATTTTTTCCATTCTTGGACCACCAAGGTGGAAAATCCTTTCTATTTAGCAGTCAAAATTTTTCTCCTTGTGGCCTCCCACCCCCGCCCCGTTGGTACCCCTTACAAGATCAAGTCTACTCTGTCTTGCATGTGACAGTCGTCATATGTCTGAAGATAGTTATTATGTCCCACTGAAGCATTTATTTCTCCAGATGAAACATCTCCATTTCTTCAAATCACATTGTTTTTCATCATTGAGACTTCCTCCGTGGAATATTATCCAGATAGTACCTTACCCCCTTTAAATATGGTTCCACAAATTGAAGATAAATCTTTAGGCTTGGGTGGCCAGTGAAGAGAAGGGGCAAACATCAACTTCTTAATTTGAGATGACCATATCTTAAAGTGTGTTCCCCAGAACACAGGCCCTGGGAGATGCTTTATGAAAAAAAGAAAGTTTTTATGGCCAAATAAATTTGGGAAATATTGCATCTTTTCCAGACATCCTTCCTTCTCTTGATGATTCCCTATTTATATTAGCATATTATTGTTCGTGAGAAATTCTTCAGCAAAGAAACTTGTCTAGTTTTGTTTTACCCACTGTGCTGGTTTGAAAGTGTTGTGTACTCCAGAAGAACCATGCCCTTTAATCCTACTTCAATACTGTAGAGTGGAAACCTTTGATTAGATTGTTTCCATGGATATGTGACCCACCCAACTGTGGGTGGGTCCTTTTGATTAGGTGATTTCCATGGAGATGTATCTCCACCCATTCAAGGTAGGGTGGCTTACTGGAGTCCTTTAAGAGGGAACCATTTTGCAAAAAGCCTCAGAGCCAACAGGAGACCCAGACGTTTGGAGATGCAGAAAGAAAACACCCCCAGGGAAGCTGAAACCAGAAGCCAAAAGACCACAGACACCAGCCACATGCCTTCTCAGCTGACAGAGGTGTTCTGGACTGTGCTAGTTTTAAAGAATTATGTGCCCTAGAAAAGCAATGCTTTAATTCTGATCCATCTGGTGGAGGCAGCTGTTTCTTTTAATCCCCATTCGCACTGCAGGTTGGAAACTTGATTAAATTATATCCACAGAGACGTGACACACCCAATTGTGGGTAATAACCTTTCATTAGAGGGAGATGTGACTCCACGCATTCCAGGTGGATCTTGATTAGTTTATTAGATCCTTTAAAAGAGGAAATATTTTGGAACTAGTACAAGAGCTGAGAACTACGAGAGTCCATGCAGCCAGAGACCTTGGAAATGAAGAAGGAAAACACCCTTGTGGGAGCTTCATGAAACAAGAAGTTTGGAGAGAGAGCTAGCAGATTTTGCCATGTTTACTATGTGACTTTCCACTTGAGAGAGAAACCCTGAACTTCATTAGCCTTTCATGAATGAAGGTAACCTCTTGTTGGTGCCTTTATTTGGACATATTTATAGACTTGTTTTAATTGGAACATTTTCACAGCCTTAGAATTGTAAACTTGCAACTTAACAAATTCCCCCCTTTAAAAGCCATTCCATTTCTGGTATATTGCATTCCAGCAGTCAACAAACTAGAACATGGACCCATTGGTCTTTCTTGAGTCAAGGTATCTTTCCCTGGGTGCCTTAATTTGGACAATTTTTAAGCCTTAGAACTGTAAACTTATGAATTAACACATTCTGTTTTTAAAATCCATTTCATTTCTAGTATAGTACATTCTGGTATAGTACATTCAAAATACCCACTATCTCCAAAATCATTCAACCACAGAATATCAACTAGCCTTTTTTTTTCCCCCTCCTCATAAGACACCTATTAATATCCCATTGAAATTTTGGAATTCTCAGAAATTCTTTTTCAGGTACAGCATATCTCTCCTTGAAGGATTTGTTCCCTTTTTGGTATCTGACCACATGGCATTAGAATTCATATTGAATTCCATTTATAATAGCAACTAAAATAATTAAATATCTAGGATAAACTTAACTAAGGATATAAAGAGCCTGTATACAAACAGCTACAAAACATTGCTAAAAGAAATCAAAGAAGACCCAAATAAGTGGAAAGACATCACATGTTCATGGATTGGCAGGCTAAATGTCATTAAGATGTCAATTCTACTCAAATTGATCTACAGATTCAATGCAATACCAATCAAAATTCTAGCAACCTACTTTGCAGAAATGAAAAAGCTAATTATCAAATTTATTTGGAAGGGCAGGGGGCCTCTAAAAGCCAAAAACATATTGAAAAAGAAGAATGAAGTGGGAGGTCTCACGCTTTTGGTTATTAAAGCATATTATAAAGTCATAGTGGTCAAAATAGCATGGTATTAGCATAAAGATAGATACAGTGAGCAAAGGAATTGAAATGAGAGTTCAGAAATAGACCCTCAGATCTATAGTGAATTGATTTTTTTTTTAACAGCAGACACAGCAAGGTTCAGAGTTTATTTAACATTTTAAATTTAAATTTGCTATACACACAATGAGTCTCTGTGTCTGTTTTTCAGAGATCTCAAGTCTACAACCACAGGAAATAAGATTTTCTTTCAGGGCAAACATGGAAACTTTTACATCATTGATATGAAGCTTAAGCTGCAAATTTGAAGCCTTCCGTTCATCCCTTTCCCTCATAATTGTATCCAGTGTAACTAACAACTGGCCAACATGATTATATCTTCTAATTCCACAAATCTCCATAAAGATGTCAAAAACACTTTCACTAAGTTACAATAAAAAAAAAAAATCAAAAAATCAGTACCAGCAGGGGAGGCATGAGGAAATAGGAAAAGGACTCTTTTCTT
>PVIY010044201.1:0-19856 GCA_004026745.1 Myrmecophaga tridactyla
TATATTTCTATATTCACTCTGGTTCCACATTAATTATTTTGATTCTTTGAGTATCTTTTACTATATGACCCCTTTTCAACACTTGAAGCTGTGACTTATATGGAGTTATCACTGAATAGTTTCATTCTCAAATAAATGGCCACTGTCTGGTTATCACAAATAAGCATTTCTTTTTAAGTGAGGAAAATATTTTAAGGATGTTGCTTAAAGTTGAGTAGAATAGAATCTTAGTATATTTTATTTTTCCATGTCCACATGTATTTTTTTTCCATTTCTTGAATACCAATTCTTTACCAATGTTGGTTGTTTTATTTTAGGAGGGGGTAGGAGGTGACAATAAATGCTAGACTTTATTATTGTTATTGGTGGTGTTTATAATTGCAGTTTTGTTTGATGTTTTATCATAATTAAATTGAGGTTATAACTTTCTAGCAAAGATATGGAGATTATATATTTTTGCTTGCGCTTAATATCCAAAAGTACATTATGTCGAAATGAATGACTAACGATGTTAACCTTGATCGCTTGCTTAAGGGGAGTTCTGTCAAGAGCAAAACTTATTTTTCATCCTTGAAATTTATTAAATATTTTGGTGAGGTATTTGGAGACCATGCAAATTCCTACCTTTTGCATAAATATTCACCCATTATTTTTAGCATCCATCAATGGATCTTTGCTGAAGCACTGATTTTCTCTTTTCTTTATCCTGCCTACACTTAATACAATTCTGTGATCAGTGTCGATTCTCCCAAATTTATTCATTCATTTAGGAATTTATACCAGTATGGATTCACAGGTATTTATTTCATTTTGAGGGGATAGAGTCAATACTCCAATACAACAGGTATTATTTTATTGTTCAAGTTGTTTCAGTTTTGGCCCTTTAGCTGATTCAGGCTAGTTCTTATGCGATGTGTTTTTAGCACTACCTTAATATCAGAAGCCGCAAGATGTTATAGGATTATATTGTATTTTTCTGATGGCAGCCAGATCCCCAAGGATTCTGGTTCCTTTTACTGAAAACTGGAATTTAGAAAACAAGATCTGAGCACTAGATGAGCTCATTACTACTGGCATGTAACTGCTTCTAGACCCTTACAGAAAATAGTTCTAAGAAATAGGTGTATGTACATTAACTCATATGTACACTTCTAAATTAATGCCTTTATCTTCTGATGTGTGTGTTTTTATATAAGTTCATACTCTAATCCAGCACCACAGGATTTGTTCTAGCCTTCTCTCCTTTCATGATGCCTTCTCTCTTTCTTAAAAAGTGATTTTCATTATTTAAAATATATTTACTTTTTCTAAAATCCTAGGAAAACAAGTAAAGTAGTTTCAGTATTGCTAAGACATACACTCTGTGAAGAAGAATCACAAAAAACTGGGGCGCAATGAATATGTATATCTACTTACGTCTTTAAATTACAGTATTGAGTCAAAAACTGTTTTAGAAAATTATTAAAGCCTGCTCCTTTCTTCTCCATCTCTTTCATTATTGTTATGTGATTCATTTGTAATGCAGTTAGATTCATTTTTCAAAATCCAAACAGCTTGATAGAATTTGGTAAATTCATATGTTGTTGTATTTAGTTCTATGGCTTTGGAAAACACAAATAGTTGAGTATACATTACCACAGTTCCATGAGCATACTATCACCCCCAAAATTTCTTCATGCTGCTTCTTTGTAGTATACCCTTAATCCCATCACACCTGCAAACCCTGATAAGAATTGATCTGTTTCCAGTCACTGTAGTTTGGCCTCTACAAGCATGTTGTATAATTAGAATCATATACTATATAGTCCTTTGAGTCACTTAGAAAAACGCATTTATGCTCTTTCTGTCACTTAGAAAAACACATTTATGCTCCTTCTATCTTGTTGCAAGAATTGGTACTCTACTCCTTTTTATTGCTGAGTAGTATTACAGTGCATGGATGTACTAAGTTTGCATATACATACCACCAGTGTTCTCAGATCTCGGATTTATGGATTTATGGTTTTGGTGTGTGTTGAAAAATTTGTAGCCATTGCTCCTTCAAATTTATCTTCTGCCTCATTATTTTCTTTCTTTTTAAAGAAAATTCAAACCTAAATCATTAACATGTTGCTTAAACTAAGGAGTCACTGCCTACCTCATTCCTTGCACATCGTAGGATCGTCAGTTATTTGTTTAATTGAAACGGCATTAAAAGGTCTTCATAAAATAGACTTGGTAAATAAGATCAATTGGAGATAAGTAAGATTGAGGAGATATCTTATAACCTCTAATTTAACTCAAATTATGAGTAAATTGCAATGATATAATCTGTAAATATTTTTATTTGTAATGAAATTTAAGATAAATAATTCAAATAGTATGAAGTAAAGAACTTCTATTATTACACAAAATTTTAAAATGCATACCTGCAATAAATGAATTTCTTAATATTAAAGAATGACATTTTAGGTTTATGTGTATAATATATGTACATCTCCAGTGAAATGCCTGACATGAAAAGCAATTGCAAGTAACAAACCAATGAAAATACTTTACACATTATTGAATATGTCAGAGAAAACTTATGTCTTTATTTTAATGTTAAATCAACAATTTGTGCTATAGTTGAATGTAGAATTAGAATGAAGTTCTCAAAATTTAAAAAAGGTAAAACGGGACATTTTGATGATTTAGGATATGCGAAAGAATATAATTGGTCTTATCCACTTTCCATCAACATGCTCAAGATGATTTCTAAAATGTAATTATATTGACTAATATGAATAACGTAAGCTTAACATTTGTTTCAGAATATTAAGATATTAAAAACTCATGTTAAAGAATTCTAAATTATAATTTCCACCATTCCTGGTTTATCAAAACAATAAAAAGTAATTAAGTTTCTTCCTTATATTTCTTTAATTGCTTAACAAGAATGTATAGTACACTGATCCCCTGAATTAATGTACTCTTGTTAAAATGAGTGGCAATAAATATTTTTCCTATGCAAATGTATAAACAGTATATTGGCAAGAATCTCCATGTGCTATTCCTGCGGATGTTACATGCATAAATGCAATCAGTTTGTACCAAACCTCCTGGATCAGAACAAGAGAATTCCTGTCCAAATTTTATTAGAATGAAACCAAGTAGAAAATACGCCTGTTTGAGAAAAATAAAACATAGGAATTATTTAAATTGGCAAAAATATAAATGTACCTGAATATATAACTTCAGGCTTTGCCAGGTTGAATTTAATTTTTAGATTTAGGATTTGTATACAGAAAAGAAATTGAAGAAGCACATTTTCAGAAATATTAAGCAGTGAATAGTCACACCATGGAATTCACATATGCTTTTTCAATGTGCTATCACTAAAGTAAAATTAGAAAGTTAAAATTATTTTTATTTCATTTTATATACCAACAACTAAAGTTCAATACTAATAAAAATTAATTTGTTTTCATATTCTATACTGAGTAAAATTATTCTGTAGGACTACATTTTCTATTTACCTGGCATAGTCCTTGCACACATTCGGCTCCAAAAGAGACACACAAAAGTATGTCTGTCAGCTTTGACTCTCAAGTTGCACCCCAATGGTGCAAATACTGCAATTGCATTTTTCCATAACTCAACATCTTAAGAGTCTATTCTTCCTGCATAACAGAAGCCATACTTCTATCAATTTAGTTATAATCTGTCTTAGTTCCAGGGAAGCTTATGTAGTATAAAATATAATCCATTTAGGTTTTGAAGTTGTTTGTCTTTTTACATGTTAACTGAGAATTCTACCCTTCTCTCTGCTCTTGATTATTCATCCTTGTAGGTATCTGTTGATGTCAGTTGTTGTGTACCCACCTCCTTCCCTTCTGAAGAAATATTTTTCTCCTCTTCTGCCACATTGTGTGCATGGAAATTTTCCACTGCTTCTGTGCTCATGAAAGTACGTAAATCTCTGCTATTATTATCTGATTACATTCACTCCACAGCCACTTACACTCTTCAGTGTTGCTGCCTTCTGTGATCAGTATTCAGAAATCCTATTTCAGGAACCTAATAACCTTTGTCTTATTATTTACTTACCATCTTTCATTTATACCTTAGCAATGAGAATATTTTCCTAAACTGAGAAGCGAGTGTCAAGGTGTCTTGTTTTTTTCTTTTTACCTTGGTGACTTTTTTTAACCACGTATTTCATTTGATGCCTGGAGTTTTTACCAAGTCACCTTATTCTCTAAGAACCTCAACTCTTTAAAAAAAAGACAAAAATAATGAGCCTCCTTTTCTTAGCCTATATTATGACTAGATTAGTTGATCACTGAAAAGGGGACTAAGTGGAAAATGCAACTTCTCTTGTTGATAAACACTGTGTTTTCTTATTGCCATGAGTTTTTCACCTTGTTTAGCTTATTATACATAACCAGGAAAGAGAAACGTTAATTCAAGTGAGATATCAGAGGAGAACTAAACGCCACTTGAATTTCAAGGGAATTTGTAAAATTTCCTGTTTGGACTTTAGCAAACCAAGAGGGAGACCAGAATTTTTAGAAGAACTTGCAGGACTTTTACCATAGGATGTTGATCAATTCTGCAGATTTCCTGGTTTTGCATGTACTTAATAGCCTTCTTTCCATTGCCTATCATCACTTCTTAGAGAAGCGCAAAGTCTAGAAGTTGGCATCATACAGAATATACATTCTGTCTCTTGAATTTCACACTTTCCAATCACAATTGATTCTTGATTAGTTTAGCTGCACTACACTAAATGTTCACTGAGTGATAGTCTTAGCCTGCATTCAGGCAAAAAATAGAGCCCGAGACAAGGATTGCAGGCAGGTCATTGTTTGAGGCAACAACAGACAGAGGGCAGGAGTGAGGAACTGGAGAGAGTGAAGGAATGAGGAAAAACTAAGATTAAGGGGTATTACTGAGTGTATTGGTCAGGTTATAGGATAACTGGGGCTCGATAACCCCTTAAGTAATTGAGTGAGTTTGAACACAACTCATTAGAATGCACACTTGTTCACTGGTCAGGTAAAAACATGGATTCAATGGCTTTTTGTTCTGGTTTAGGATTATTATACCTAGGGATGTTAACACAGTTTGGATGTACATATTTGTGTGCTGGGTGGACTATCTCCAGGGTCTACTTCATCAGAGAAAGCCCAAGATAGAGAATAAACCTATGCCATTTGCTTTGAGGAGGAAATACATCACTTTGAGTTAACGCCTTCATGGAACTGTCTGCCGAGTTGTGGGAGAATCAAAAATGAATTCAAGCAGAGCTGGGTGGGGCTTCAGAGGCCCTGGCACAGTCACAGTTTCTTCTAAAGGGGATGAGGAAATGGCAAAAGGTTTTAATAAATGGTGAAACATATTTATGCTTTAGAATAGCGCCTTGTGGAAGAAAGACCAGAAAGCAAGGACTACAGGTGGATTCAAGAAGACCAATTTAAATTTTAATGGTTTATGTTATTTTAGGACTCTAAGGTAAATATTAGATTTATGTTCAGTTGTTAAATGTTCTGATTTTAATATTGCCATATACTTGTAATTTCTGGGTAAAACTTTCCAAAAATAGAGCATATTTCTCTAAAAAACTTTCTGAAATATATATTGTTGATATTTCTATCAACTACAGAATGTATCTTGTGTTTTCCTATATATCTTTGTGTCACTGAAAATGCAATCCTAGCAATACCACTTAATTAGCACACCGACAGGCTCTGAAATGTATCAGTTCACTAACTGCGGTTCATTTAGGTTTAAGCTGGAAACTGTATATTCCAAACATATTCAAAAGCGGTTTATTTTATTTTATTTTGCTTTCTTGGAATAACCCAAGTTGGTGATGCTAGTACATGACTAAGGAAGGTGAAGAACAAGAAAACTTAAAAAGATAGCCACGGTAGGCAGCCCGAATTGTCCCACAGGCCTACAATTAGCCTTCAATATACATCATCTCTATGCCAAGAAACAGAGCTTCCCTTGGTTGTCCCTCATAGCATGTTGTGAGTCTTCTTTAACATGTCGAGTAAACTTGAAGTTGTTGAAATGGGGCTAGAAAGAAGTGTGGTGGAAGATTAACAAAAAGAAAGATGAAATAGAGCACAAAGTTCTAAAGCTTCTGTCTAAGCATCCTCAGTTAAAATCCTATGACATCTAAAGTTTTAAGTTATCTTTTCTTTCACAAGAATATCTTGTTCCTTTACACTTTACAACTAGAAACAGTCATTGTACAGTATTTTGAAAATAATTATATGAAGAAAGTAAAAATGTAGTCACCTATATTAACATAACTAAAATTGAAACCTCCTACAGTAATTTGTGAATGCCCCTCTATGCAAACATACATAAACACTATTTATATGTCATTTTCACATTTTCCAAGTTAAATAGTAAATGTTCAGTAAACTGTTTTTTTGTAACTAGTAATGCATTATATATATCTTTCACTATCATTACGCATTTTTTTACTCAATATAATATCTGGGTATGTAAATTTAATTATAATTATTTAATATTGACCATTTTCTTCTTTCAAAGGTTGTCAGTTATTGGTCACTGATAAAATTATAATGAAAGCCCTGAGGACCCCCAAAGTAAAAAAAAAAAAAAAGAAACAGAAACAAAACAAAACCCATACCCTGCTTCCTCTTAGAATTCCCTTGAGTTTTCTTTTTTGACGGGTGTGTGGCCTGGAAATTGAACCTGGGTCTCCAACATGGCAGGGAAGCAAAGTTTCCTTTTGATATCCTTTGAAATGTGAAATATCTACTAAGTCAGCTGACCCAGACAGTCAACCAAGCCCCTAGTTCATCATATTTTGCCCCATACAAAGTAAAGCTGGCCTTCCCTATAAGGCAATCAAACCCCTGTCCATTCAATGGGGTCAACTTCCTTTTTATGTCTATAAAATACCCTTGCCATACCTGGAAGCTCAAAACTGCTTTCTTTTTTTTTAAAACTTTTTATTGTATAGTATAACATATATACAAAGCAAAGAAATAAAAAAAAAGCAGTAGATTTCAAAGCACTCTTCAACAAGTAGTTACAGGACAGATCCCAGAGTTTGTCATGGGCTACCATATGATCCTTTGAGTTTTCCTTCTAGCTACTCCAGAATGTAAGAGGCTAGATGAATAAATACTTTTTTATCATCACAATCGACTTTTTTTTCCTTCCTCTTTTCTGAAAAGTAACATATATACAAAAAAGCAATAAATTTCAAAGCACAGCACTACAATTAGTTGTAGATCATATTTCAGAATTTGACATGGGTTACAATTCCACAATTTTAGGTTTTTACTTGTAGCAGCTCTAAGATACTGGAGACTAAAACAAATATGAATTTAATGATACAGGATTTATATTCCTTTGTTAAATTCTGTCTTCACTGTATAAATCCATCATCACCTTTGATCTCTCCATCCCTCTCTTTAGGGGTGTCAAAACTGTTTACATTTTTGCAAGCGATCCAGCTTCCTTGCTACAGGAAAACTTTCGGTGTCCTAAATGAAATGTAATCTGCAAACTCAACTCTGATTTGTCTTTCATCATGACAATAGTAGTTAACCCACACTCATGATTATGTTTTTCATAGCTCATTATATTCATCCTCATATCACTTACAAATTTTTGTGGGTAACTACTTATTTGCAGATCAAATTGAAGGTATCGCACATATGTGACACACAAGAATTGTTCTTTGGAACTACTAATTGTATTGCACTTGCATTCTATGTTTTTCTAATTTTAGAATTTTACTGTCCTACTAAAATGGGTACAAAGTATTATAGTTATTGTATCTGTGCCTTCACGAAATAATTTGCTAGTACATGTGATTTATTTAATATTCCATTCTTAATTAGCATCATGATCTCATATTATAATATTGTTTCTTTAAGAAAATACTATATAATTCTTAAATCTCTGCTTTATGACCATTTCCTGGAAATAGATTTCTAATAAATCAGGAACAATATGTGCTTGATATTATGTTGCAAGTTAAGCCTCATTGGTCTGTTCTTTCTGTATACTACTAGCTCTGTAAGGGGAGGTACAAGGATGTGTCACTTTGACTGTATTTTAATACCTTGCAATTTGCTCAGTATATTGAACACAACTCATAAATATTAGCTCAACATTTATTTTATGAAACTAATCTCTCTTCATTCAACCCCTCAGCTGCTTTATGACTTTCGGGAATAAATTTGATTTATCCCTTTTCAATTTTCTCTGTGATAAAATAGAGGGGTCTGACTTTATTCAAAGTAACTTTTATGGAACAGAGCAATTTATTCTGGTAATATTTTCTTCAGAAATTCAATATGCAAAATGTAAATAAATCTTTTGAACATTTCCAGGAGTGGCCAGAGCAATACAACCTCTTGTCTCCTTTTCCTTAAATTAAAATAAGTTATGAATTCAGTAGAAGCTTGCTTAGTTTCAGCTTACTCAGGAATTTTCATTTACTCCAAAGGACTGAAAGGAGAGTTCCATTCATTGGAGAGGATCCATGTCTTCTGTCACAATCATCATAATTGAGCTCTTGGCACAAAGATTAAACCACAATGTTCTAAGCTTGCTACCCTCCTTTGACAGGGGATAAATTGGCTCCACATTTTAGGCAACTTAGCTTCCTCAGTATCTTCAACTCCATAAATGGAGGCTTGTTTGGAGCCCTGGAAACCCATATACCTCTATTCCCTATTATTCACAGCCTCATCACCTGTATCTTCTTGTGTCAGGTAGGATGGATCTCAATTTTGCCTTCTACCCCTGTTTATGTCAGTCCCTCAAGAAGCCTCAGACCCTTTATCCCCTGCACTCTAACCCTAACAGCCAGAAATTTTTTTACCATGTTGGTTATTCTTCAAATTTATATTTCTGTACACTATCTGCCAACTCTTATTTACTTTTCAGAGTTTTCATGTAATTTCTTTATGGATCCTCTGGTTATAATTTGTGGGGGTGATAAGATGAAGTATAATTGCTCCATCTTAGTTTGAACTGAAACTTCCCTTGGTTATCTTTGAAAATGCCCTTACCTTTGCCCTCTCATACTTTCAGCTGCTAATTCTAGATTATATATCCTTATTCCTATTCCCATTACCATGTTTCTATTTTTTCTTCTTCATAAATTAATTTAAGCTCTAGCTACTCTTCTATTCATCTCTAAGTTCTATCCACATGGTATCAGCACTAAAATTGTCAAAAAGATTTACCTTCTGATATAATTTGCCACCTGAACATTTCAGTAATCTTCATGGCAAAGCAACCATAATATTCACTGGCATCTTAGCTATGTCACCATTATAATTTTCTTGCTGCTTTTGCTTCAATATATCCATTCCTGCTGGAAAAAAAATGGATGACTTGTATTCCCTCAATAAACTTTGCATTGTGTTTTTGTCAGTTTGCCATTCATTCTATTATTGATAAAGAAATTATTTAAGCAATTTCACTTTTAAAAAATATTCCTATTGAGAAGCATCCACAGACATACAGTCCAACCATATTATACAATTATCACATAGCTGTGTACTCTTGACTAAATCATTTTATAGAACTTTGGATTACTCCAGAAAAAGAAATTAAAAAAAAAAGAACTCATACATCCCACATTCCTTACTCCTTCCTCTCATTGACCCACAGTATTTCAATCTACCCAATGTTTATCCTTTATTTACCCCTATCATTTATTTATTTTTATCATTCTATTTTTACTCATCTTTCCATACCCTGGATAAAAGGGGCATCAGACACAAGGTTTTCACAATCACACAGTCACATTGAAAAAGCTATGTAGTTGTACAGTCTTCTTCAAGAATCGAGGCTACTGGAACATAGTTCAACAGTTTCAGGTACTTCCCTCTAGCAATATCTTAAATGTTATATTTCCCTTATATTTGGGATGTGAAGAATAACTTGGAGGTTATCTTCAAGAATAACTTGGAGGTTATCTTCACCACTATAAATAGAATTCCTACTTAATCTGCATTTTTAGCACACTTTTCCTTTGCACATTTCTTAAATATACCTCCATTGTGGGAGCCTAGATTTTCCACCAATGAATGGAAATGAATGACTATAATGAGAATTGAAAGTACTTTTATTTGCATCAGCATGTTTGAGGCATACTTTCAACATAAAAAATCATCCTTGGTATATTCATAACCCAAAGAAGTACAGTTTAAATTCACCATTTTTTTGTACTTTGCCTTTCCATAATTATGATCTTTAGGCCCCAAGTTAGCATAAACATTTGCAGAACCATGGAAGTCTTCAATTTCCCATTAGGTTTCTAATGCACTGCAAGAGGTCTTCCTCCAGGTAAAATAATTCTCTTTATTACAACAGAGTTCAGAGCAAATCCACAAACTCCTCTTAGAAATATGATGTAAGGGCTGAATCGCATGGAAATTTCCAAAATATTCTAGATTTCTTTCTTTTCCTATTATATTAACATGAGCATTTTAAAACTAATTTGGAATAATGCATCTCAATTTTAACATAGAAATTTCAATATCGCTGTACGTATGTGTAACCCTTATGTTCAAGTTTATATAGTAAAAACACAGGCTCTGGGTGCATGGGGTGGTTCAGTGGTAGAATGCTCACCTTCCAGATGGGAGACCCAGGTTTGATTCAGTAATGGAGAATTAAAGATTAAGAGATTGCCATCATATTTGGGATGTGAAGAATAACTTCTAGGATGCTCAGAATCTCAAAAATTTCCAAATATAAAACAAAACCAAAAGAAATAAAAACTTACATTGTTTGTTGTATTTCTGCCTACTTAACACACAGGCTAAATTTTCATTTAACCTTGACTCATAATCCCTAGTGGTTTTCAAGAAAAATTAAGTTAATTGTTTCTAAGGAGTAAGAAATAAAGAAAGCTTTTTACTGTCTTATTTCAAATGTTATATTAATGTTTAGGAATATAAGTAGATATTTCTATTACACTAAAATGATTTGTCTAAATGGGCAAATACATTTAACTATGATGCTATATTGATGTTTCCATAAGACTGGTCATGAAGTTTTTGTCTTTAAATGATTAACAACAATTTTCTTCCAGTAAATAATTTTTTTCTAAGCATTTGGAAGCAACACATATTTATATATATAATCTTGTTTGAAGTATATTCCAGTTTATTTGCCTGAAACTACACTAAGTTATCTCTTTCTCTTTTTTCTTTGTGTTCACTATGAAGAGAGCAAAATCTTTCTTTTAGAAAACTGAATTTTAATGATATAATATTGATAGTTACCAAAGTATTAAGAGAGCTATAAGAGAAACAAGGGAGCATTGTGTACTAGCCACTTATTTTCCTGGGATGCTCAAGAAATATCATGCAATGGGTCAGCTTAAATAACGGGGTTTTATTTGCTCATGGTTTTCAGGCAAAGAAAACATCCAAAATCAAGGCACCATCGAGGCAATGCTTTCTCCCCAAAGGCTGGTATTCAGCGACTGGCTGCTAATGATCCTTGATGCTTTTCTTGTCATATGGCAATGCACATAGCAACATTCCCTGCCCCCTGCTTTCTCTTTTGGGTTCCACTGATGTTCAGCTTCTGGCTGCTCCCTCTGTGACTTTCTCTCTCTATGTCTTAGTTTCATTCTTCTTGCCTAGGACTCCAGTAATGGTATTAAGTCCCATCCCATTAGGGCTGGGCCACACTTGAACTGAAGTAACACACCCAAAGGTTCTACTTGCAAAAGGTCCTCACCCTTAGCAATGGATTAGGTTTAAGAACATGCTTTTCTGGCATACATAGAGCTCCAAATCACCACAGCAGCTTAACAGTTAAATGAATACTGATTTATGAAACAACACTTGACAAATTTAATGGATTACATATATAGTAACTCACAATACTATATATGTTAAATATATTTTAAATGGAGACTCACTGACTTCTCTGGTACAAAATAACATTCTAAAGTTAAAAAAGAAGTGAAAGTGAAAATAGGCATTTTTTTGACAAAACACTGTGGGATTTGAGGAACACATCCTGGAAATGTCAAGAATGACTCTGAGTAGACTGTGTTATACCTTGTATGTAAGACGTAACAACATAAAGCATGAAATAGAACACTGAATAAACAGAAAATGTTTTGCTGTAATAGGGTAATTTGTTTATGAAAGAAAGGGTTACAAAGCACAATGAGGTGATTTATAAAGTTGGTTTTTCCTATTATGTATTTGTATTTATTTCAAGCACTTTTAAGAAGAAATATCTATTTTTTTCTCTTCCTTCAAACAGCACCATATAGGAAATAACCTACATGAAGTAATGGGAGGGAATTAACTTAGATCAATTCCTGGGATGAATCCAGGCATTCAGATCGGAAAGAAGCAAGTAATACTATATCTATTTATAGATGGCATGAATATTTATATAGAAAATTCTATGGAATCCACTAAAAACCTATGAAACATAAAGGATTTCAATAAGATTGCATGTTACAAGATCAACCAAAATCAGTCATATTTCTAAACATTAGCAATGCACAGTCTAAAAATGCACTTAAGAAAACAATTCCCCTTACAGTAGCATCAAAAAGAATAAAATTCTTAGGAGTTAGTTTAAAAAGTACAAAACATGCACACTGAAAACTACAAAGCACTGTCGAAAGAAATGAAAGGACACCTAAATAAATGGAAAGTAATCTTGTTTTCATGTATTGGAAGATTTAATATCCTTGAGATGGCAATACTTTCCAAATAGTTCCACATACTCAATACAATCTGTATCAAAATCCCCAGAGAGCTCTTTTTAATAAATTGGAAATCTGGTCTGAAAATTTATATAGAAACTCATAAGACCCAGAAGAGTCAAAATAATCTTGAAAAAAGAATAACAAAATTAAAAAAACCTCAGAATTCCTGATTTCAAAATTTAAAACAGAGCTACTGTAACCATGGCTGTGTCAAACTGGTATAAGTTTAGGCATATGGATCAAATATATATAATTGAGAAGTCATAGAAAAACTCTCAAAATAATGATCAATTGATTTTCTACAAAGGTGCCATAAAAATTCAATGGTAAAGATAAATATTTTCAACAAATCATATTGCAAGAAACAGATATCCACCTGAAAATAAAGGATCCATTTCTAATGCAAACCAAAAAATAAAATAAAATAAAATAACTGAAAATGAATCAAAGGCTTAAATGTAAGAGCTAAAAGTATAAACCCTTATAAGAAAATGTAGGAATAATCTTCATGACCCTAGGTTAGGCAAAGCCCTTATAATTATGACTCAAGCACAAACAACAAAAGACAAAAAATAACTGCATATCATCAAACTTAAAATATTTATACTTCAAGGGACACCATCAAGAAAGTGAAAAAAAGAAACACAATGAGTGAAAATATCTGCACATCATGTAACTGAAAGTCTTATATTTGGACTATATAAAGAATACTTACAATTCAAAAGTAAAAGTCAAATATCTCAAAATATGGGCAATGAATTCAAATAGACTCTTCATGAAAGAATATATATAAATGCCCACTGAGCAGATGAAAAGATGCTCAACGTCATTAGTCATCAGAAAACATAAATCAAAACCACAATGAAACACCATTTCATGTCCTATAACGTCTAAATTTTTATGAAGAGGAAAGAAAATGACAATGACAATGTGAAGAGATTGGAAGCATCACAAATCACCGTCAGAAGTGTAAAATGGTGCAGCTCCTTGAAAAAATTTGGCAATTCTTCAAAAAGTTAAACACTGGATTACCATATGATACAACAGTTCAGTTCCTAGTTTTGTACTTAGGACAGTTGGAAATATAGGGCCACAAAAACTTGTAAACAAACTTTTATAGCAACATTATCTATAACAGCCAAAAGGTGGGAGCAACATGAATGACTGTTAATTGATGAATCAATAAACAGAATGTGGCAATGGAATGCATGTAAAAAGGAATGATGTTTGATGCATTCCACAACATGCATGAATTTTGAACACATGATAAGTGAAGAGCCAGTTACAAAAAAAAAACAAAACCACCACATCATATATAAGTCCATTTATATGTCCAGAATAGACAATAACCTAGAGGCAGAATGTATATTAGTAGTTGTCTGTGGTTGGAGGGTTGTGGAAAATAAGGGTTGGCCTTTAATAGGTACAAGGGTTCTTTTTTTATTCTAAAATTGATTGTGTAATTGTCACACAACTCCACACATACTGAAAACCCTGAACTGTACACTCTATGAGGAAATTGCAATGCATATGAATTATATCTCTTATATATCTTTCACTATATATCTGTATAGAAAATATTTCTTAGCTGAATAAAACACAAGCCAAATAAAATAATTGCTACATTTTTCCAAAGAGAATTGCTAAATTTTAAAAAATGCATTGTCTCTTAAAAATTCTGAATTTCAAAGAAAAACAATATGTATATACATATCCTATGTATATCCAAGTACTGAAAACAGTAGCAAGAGCAATAACAGGGAAAACAACCCAAAGCACTTGGTATGGTATTCTCAAACTTCTTTTACTGAACATCATAATATTACCTAAGAATATATTATATAATGATCTTGAAAATAAATATTTTATTCAAGAGTTCTATGAAGCACTAAACCACTATCTATATGTTATTAAATCAAAAAAGAATTAAGTTCAATAAAACAGAATAGTTACATTAATAACACAAGTTACATAAATAAGTTCTACACCTTACAGACTGGTAAATCAAACAAGAAACACAGACGTGAGTCATTACAGGAAAGGAGTAATTATGCATTAAAGTTTTAAGGAAAATTAAGGGTATTCTTTTTATCTCTGGAGTGTCTTACCTCTTACTCCAAAATGAGAAGAGAGGTGTCTTTTGAAATTAACTATGGCTATGATATATGGCATTGACTCAGTGAACCCAGAAATGTCTGGCCAGGATTATTCAGTTAGCAACTTTGCTTTTCCGGATCAATAGCCTCATCAGTCCCTTATTTTGAGCACCGAGAGAAAACTGTACATTCCCCATAGAATCTCCATGCCCCACTGAATATTTTAAAGGGCTTCTAGTGTACAGAAATAGATTAAAGCATCAGTGCCCAGTCACTGGAAATTGAAGAACATGATAGTGGACAGAGTTAGTAACGCTCCACCAGTATTAGGGGAACTTGGTCTCTCTCATACATAGATCTCGGTAATATTTATCTAGCGCTTTTTTTTTCCCCCTTTCAGATGCCTACATTTTTCATTTTGGGGGAGGAGTACCTTAACCAATTCCCACATGGATATCACTTGGCTATTTCTCATTTTTTATCTGCAAAACAAGATTCTTTGACACAGAAAGTATTTGGGGCTCCAAAATGATGTAATTGCATGCAAGGCATACATGACCTTGATAGAAAACAAGAGCTTACCATAGGGAATGAGGACAAGTCCTGTGAGATATGAACTTAATATAGTGTTTTCAGAGTGCTACAGATATTTCAAATGTGTGAGTATTTCAGCAAAATATTCTTTATTGTTGCACTTTTACAATATGATACATATCATTTTAACTTGATTTATTGCAGAAAAATCTTTTTCTAACATGTAGGCATATCAGTTTTTTGTCGATATTTGTTAGAATGATTTTTAGAGTCTTAGATTTTCCTCTCCTATGTTTCATATATGACAAGACATTCCAGTTCAATATCTTGCTTATATTTTACATCTGAATTTTGATAATTATTTTCAAATGAATTTTTTAAAAGCTGAAAGAACCTATCATCAAAGTCCAGGAATTAAGGGTATTTTCTTTCTCCTAAAGCAGAGTTTATATCTCGTATACTCTCCGTCACATGTCATGTGGCATGGTTCTGCTGAGATAATAAAATCTCAGTCTTCTAACCCTGAAATTCTGGGAGACCGAGACAAAGTGTACTTTGAGCCTGTGCTGGTTTGAAAGATGTATGTACCCTAGAAAAGCCATATTTTAATCCTAATCCAGTTTGTTACAGGCAGCTGTTTCTCTTAAACCATATTTAGCACTGTATGTTGGAAACTTAATAAGATTATCTCCATGGAGATGTAACTCACTCAAAAGTGGGTGTTAAATTGGATTAGATAGAGATGTGTCTCCACCCATTCCAGATGGGTCTTGATTGGTTTTACTGGAACCCTTTAAAAGAAGAAGCACTTTGGAAAAAACTAGAAAACAAGAGAGAAAGCCACGGGATTCTGATGCCATGTTCGCCATGTGCCCTTCCAGATGAGAGAGAAGCCCTGACTGTGTTCACCCTGTGTCTTTCCACTTGAGAGAGAAACCCTGAACTTCATCAGCCTTCTTGAACCAAGGTATCTTTCTCTGGATGCCTTAGATTGGACATTTCTATAGACTTGTTTTAATTGGGACATTTTCATGGCCTTAGAACTGTAAACTAGCAACTTATTAAATTCCCCCTTTTTAAAAGCCATTCCGTTTCTGATAAATCACTTTCTAGTAGCTAACAAACCAGAACAGGGCCTCAGCACAAAACTCTTGATTTTCTTTTTCTTCCTTAGAAGTAACCTTCTCTCAAAGTTTGAATTTAAGATGCTGAAGAGCTTCTTAGATATAACCTCAGGTGAGCAATAGAAAGGTTGTTACTTAGATTATTGGTCTGTCCTTGGGAAAAGATTATTTTACATTGGTTTATAGAGGGGGGTTTCTATTCCTATTGTGTTCCCTTATTTTTTCCAAGATCTAGTAGAATGAGCACTTATAGGTTATTAATAGAGTAACTTTGCTGCCCTTATGTTCTCAGGCCATTTCTTCATTTCAATGCTTGAATCATCACCAGGAACAGTTGATTGGTATAGAGGAAACTTGAAAAAGGAAATCAAGAGATTTTTTCAAGAACAGGAGAAAATGAGAATAAGCTAAGAAAGAGTTGAAGTTTTCACCCTTCAGTAAGTGGAAACTTTGTAGTAAACAGGTTTCAGATTTTACTTGTTAAAACAGTCAGCATAGGGCTTGGAAATGCAGGATTATTTTTTTGATTTACGGAGTTTTCATTTCATAAGGTGCTTTATATTTTGCATACACTATCTTTAACACTTCAAAATTTTCACATAAACTTTCAATTTTTTTATAGATAAGGAAATTTAAGTTCAAGTCCAGGTGACATGTTAACCCATCTCTCTCAAAAATAGTTTTGAAAAAGATTAATGCCATACTAAAATGAAAAACGAAAAATTTAGTATATTTGAGGATTACCCACCAACTTGTTCGAGTCCAACTGTCCCCTCCCAATTTTTCATTCTTTACCAACAGGCCTGGCCCATCATGTTTAACAGTCTTTTTCTCCTCTACTCTACTTGAATGAACGGAGTTTGTATAAAAACACTTGTGCTAGAATTATCTCAATCTTGATAACTCTTTGAATTAGCTTTGAAAGATTTTTAATTTATTTTTCATTACAGAAGATGTAGGTTTACAAAATGATCATTCAGAAAATACAGTTTCCATAAAACTAACCCATTTTTAATATTTTGTATTAGTGTGGTACATTTGCTAAAAGTGATTAAAGAATATTATAATATAGCCCACAGTTTACATTAGAGTCCACTGTATGTGTTGTACAGTCTTATGGGTTTTTAAATTTTTTATATATATTTTAAGCTTCTTGTTCTTTTCTATAAAATGTGGGCATTAGAGCCCATGTAAATGATTTATTATAAATAGATAAGTCTTGTATAACTGTTCTTTCTAAAGACTGTATCATTCAATGACCTCTCATCTTTCCCTCTGTAAATTCCTATATACAAAATGACTTCATTCCCAACCATTACCTCATAAATTTCTATTCACTTTCAAGGTCCTCTTACTTCTTTTTCCCTTTAATGTAAACGGACTGACCCTTTTGTTTTACTATCTAATGTATTGTTATTTGTTACAGTTGCTTCCTCTCATTTGCACAAGATTTTAATTCCTGAATCATGTTGTAGTTTGTATTCCCAGCTACTAATAGAGTGCCTGAAACATTGAAATAACTTTGTAATATGTTATATGGGTGTATATATATTCTCTTGCCACAGTTATACTCAGTAACAAACCATTAAAAAAACTTAGTGGCTTAGAAAAAATCCATTTATTTAGTTCATGGTTCTGCAAGTCATTAATTTAGCTTAAGTTAGCTGGATCATTCTTCTGATTTTGGCTGAGCTCACCAAAGAACCTGCAGTCAAGTACCAGGTTGGCTGGAGGATGGCTTTTCTAGGATAGCCTCATTTGTGATGGCTTGTTTCTTCAACACATAGTCACTCATTTTCTATCAGGCTAACTTGGACTCATTCACATGAGTAGCAGGGACCCAAAAGAGAGAGTAAAGTGTGCAAGACCCATGAATCCTGGGTTTGGAACTGCAAGGTATCACATCCACTGAATTCCATTGTCCAAAAGAGTAACAAGACCAGTGAAATTCAAGGGTTGGGGAAATAGATACTAATTCTTTAGATGGAGAAATTAAGAACTCCTATTAGAAAAGCGTAAATATCAGCTTATTGGGTATCCATAAGCTCACCAGCATTTTTGAAAAACACTTCCAATTATATTGAAAAAAAAAGAAAACAAAAATCAGGCTCAATTTCCCATTCAAACAACTCCACTCTATATTTCTCAGGATAAAAGAGTAAGCAGGAAATACCTTTTCCAAAGATACCTTTCCTATAATTTCCAACTTCTATTCAGCCTTACTTTGGAAGAAAATTGAAATAAAATTAATATTTCACCAGGAGAAGAAAAAAACCCATCAGGTCTCTGCAGGGAGGAAGGAAACATATCTTCTTCATGACTGGATTGCTGTAGAAAATATGTCATTAGTATGCTCATAGAATATATGTTAAATATTTGTTGAACTGAGTTACACAGTTAAGTTCACAATGTCCCTCAAGGAAATTGAAACTTGAGATATATATATATATGCACATACATATGCACATAATATAACAACATAGTATAATATAAATGTATTCCATACTGTATACTATTAGTAAAAGTGTACTGAAAGAAACATGTACTGTTTTTTAGAGAAGAAGGGGAAACTTATAAGAGTGAAGAGGATTATAATTAGTGAAGACAATGGAGAAATGGATCTTGAAAATTGAGTAACATTTCTGAGAAAGGATTGAAACATTCTGGTTAGAGTTAGTGAATGATATGATAGAAAAGGCATCAAATCCTTAGCAGCATCTGTTTCGGATCAGTAAAAAAGCCTTAGACATGGAGTCTAAGATAATGTAGGTATCTCATTCAATAAGTAAGTAGGGTAGACAGAACTGCCTCCCATTAAGCACAGGCTTCCTGACGTAAGTTTGGATCCTGTCTGCAAAACTTGAGATTTTGCCTTTTACTGGCTCTCTAGCATTCATCCAAGTGAAACTTTCATTGTGAGGCACATATATTAACCAAAGCAAGAATTTTAACGTCCTCAAAATTCTAGTTTGGTCCCTTTGCTTATTTGATCCTGGTAAACATGGATTCTATCCTTTATAGAAAACTCCCCTTCCCACCTGAGCTCAGCCAATACTATGTGTGCTTAGACACACACACTCCTGATATTTTCAAGTAGGAACAACAGGGGTTGATATCATAGAATTGAATAGCAAGCTTTTCTTAAATCCAGTTTTTCTATTCTTTAATCAGATATTTTTCTAAATAAGACTAAGGGAAAGACACACAAATAGGGTCTTTTCTAGATCCCTTACAGAATGCTGGCTGAATAGAAAATAAGAGAATTAGATGGAAAAACATGGGCTAAACTTTATTTCCAATACCTCATTATTTAGATCCAATATTCTGCTATTGAAATTTTTGGCATACTCCGAAAAATGGTCACATATATTTTAAAGAAAT
>PVIY010044202.1:0-19853 GCA_004026745.1 Myrmecophaga tridactyla
GTACAGCAAAGTGGCAGGTTACAAGATCAACATTCAAAAATCTGTAGTGTTTCTATACACTAGTAATGAACAATCTGAGGGGGAAATCAAGAAACGAATTCCATTTACAATTGCAACTAAAAGAATAAAATACTTAGGAATAAATTTAACTAAAGAGACAAAAGACCTATACAAAGAAAACTACAAGAAACTGTTAAAATAAATCACAGAAGACCTAAATAGATAGAAGGCCATACTGTGTTCATGGATTGGAAGACTAAACATAGTTAAGATGTCAGTTCTACCTAAATTGATTTACAGATTCAATGCAATACCAATCAAAATCCCAACAACTTACTTTTAAGAAATAGAAAAACCAGTAAGCAAATTTATCTGGAAGGGCAGGGTGCCCCAAATTGCTAAAAGTATCTTGAGGAAAAAAAACAAAGCTGGAGGCCTCACGCTGCCTGACTTTAAGGCATATTATGAAGCCACAGTGGTCAAAACAGCATGGTACTGGCATAAAGATAGATATATTGACCAATGGAATCGAATAGAGTGCTCAGATATAGACCCTCTCATCTATGGACATTTGATCTTTGATAACGCAGTCAAGCCAACCCACCTGGGGCAGAACAGTCTCTTCAATAAATGGTGTCTAGAGAACTGGATATCCATATGCAAAAGAATGAAAGAGGACCCATATCTCACACCCTATACAAAAGTTAACTCAAAATGGATCAAAGATCTAAACATTAGGTCTAAGACCATAAAACAGTTAGAGGAAAATGTAGGGAGATATCTTATAAATCTTATAATTGGAGGCGGTTTTATAGACCTTACACCTAAAGCAAGGGCACTGAATAAATAAATAAATAAATGGGAGCTCCTCAAAAGTAAACACTTTTGTACATCAAAGAACTTCATCAAGAAAGTAAAAAGACAGCCTACACAATGGGAGACAATATTTGGAAACGACATATCAGATAAAGGTCTAGTATCCAGAATTTATAAAGAGATTGTTCAACTCAACAACAAAAAGACAGCCAATCCAATCACAAAATGGGAAAAAGACTTGAACAGACACTTCTCAGAAGAGGAAATACAAATAGTGAAAAAGCACACGTCCCTGGCCATTAGAGAAATGCAAATCAAAACCACAATGAGATATCATCTCACACCCACCAGAATGGCCATTATCAATATAACAGACATGACAAGTGCTGGAGAGGATGTGGAGAAAGAAGCACACTTATCCACCCTTGGTGGGGATGTCAAATGGTACAACCGCTGTGGAAGGCAGTTTGGCAGTTCCTCAAAAAGCTGAATATAGAATTGCCATATGACCCGGCAATACCATTGCTAGGTATCTACTCAGAAGACATGAGAACAAGGACACAAATGGACATTTGCACACCAATGTTTATAGCAGCATTATTTACAATTGCCAAGAGATGGAAACAGCCAAAATGTCCATCAGCAGACGAGTGGCTAAACAAACTGTGGTGTATACATATGATGGAATATTATGCAGCTGTAAGACAGAATAAAGTTATGAAGTATGTAACAACATGGATGGACCTTAAGGACATTATGCTGAGTGAGATTAGCCAGAAACAAAAAGACAAATACTGTATGGTCCCACTGATATGAACTGACATTAGTGAATAAACTTGGAGAATTTTGTTGGCAACGGAGACCATCAGGAGATAGAAATAGGGTAAGATATTGGGTAATTGGAGCTGAAGGGATACAGATTGTGCAACAGGACTGAATATAAAAACTCATAAATGGACAGCATAATACTACCTAACTGTAATACAATTATGTTAAAACACTGAATGAAGCTGAATGTGAGAATGATAGAGGGAGGAGGGCTGGGGGCACAAATGAAATCAGAAAGAAAGATAGACGATAAAAACTGAGATGCTATAATCTAGGAATGCCTAGAGTGTATAATGATAGTGACTAAATGTACAAATTTAAAAAATGTTTTTGCATGAGGAAGAACAAAGGAATGTCATACTTCAGGGTGCTGAAAATAGATGGTAATTAATTTTTTAAAATTTCAACTTAGGTGTGAATAAAAGCAAAAAATGTTTATTTGGTACAAAATTGATAACTTGACTAGTGCGTTTCCTAATATAACTTATGTAGACAGCTTAATTGAACACCATAAGTACATGGAACCTTCAGTAGGACATGAGATTTTATTGGTTTGTCCAGAGTGATGCCCCAATAAATCCCAGAGTGATTTGAACAGATTTGCCAAGTCCCCTTCGGGAATGGTGAGAATGGGGGAAAATTCAACTTTCCCAAGCTGAATTCTTGATATTCTCACAAGCAGTGTGGACAACCAAAGCTATAGGCTGAGCCCCCACAAAGTCTTGGGGTTTGTTCATATGAAACTTAACCCCACAAAGGATAGGTCAAGCCTACTTAAAATTAGGCCTAAGAGTCACCCCCAAGAGAGCCTCTTTTGTTGCTCAGATGTGGCCTCTCTCCAGCCAACACAACAAGCAAACTCACCACCCTCCCCCTGTCTACGTGGGACATGACTCCCAGGGGTGTGGACCTTCCTGGCAACGTGGGACAGAAATCCTAGAATGAACTGAGACTCAGCATCAAGGGATTGAGAAAACCTTCTCGAAGAAAAGGGGGAAGAGTGAAATGAGGCAAAGTGTCAATGGCCGAGAGATTGCAAACAGAGTCAAGAGGTTATCCTGGAGGTTATTCTTATGCATTAAGTAGATATCACCTTGTTATTCAAGCTGTAATGGAGAGGCTGGAGGGAACTGCTTGAAAATGTAGAGCTGTGTTCCAGTAGCCATGTTTCTTGAAGATGATTGTATAATGATATAGCTTTCACAATGTGATTGTGTGATTGTGAAAACCTTCTGTCTGATGCTCCTTTTATCTACCTTGTCAACAGACGAGTAGAACATATGGAATAAAAGTAAATATAGGGGGAAAAATATTAAAATAAATTTAGTAGATTGAAATGCTAGTGATCAATGAAAGAGAGGGGTAGGGGTATGGTATGTATAATTTTTTTTTCTGTTTTTTATTTCTTTTTCTGAATAGATGCAAACATTCCAAGAAATGATCATAATGATGAATATGCAACTATGTGATGATATTGTGAATTACTGATTATATATGTAGAACGGAATGATCAAAATAGGAATGTTTGAGTTTGTTAGGTGTTTTTGGTATTTAAAAAAATAAAATAAAAAAATTTGTAAAAAAGGTGAAGAGGTAATCAATTTAATGGAAGAAAATAGTTGGAAATCACATGTCAGATAAAGATTTAGTATCCCATGTACATAAAGAAGAAATCGTACAACTCAACAACAAAAGAACAAGCAACCCAATTATAAAGTGGGATAAAGGTATGAATAGACATTTTTCTGAAAAGCAAATACAGATGCTAAAAAGCACATGAAGAGATGCTCATTCTCATTAGCTATAAGGGAAATGCAGATCAAGACTACAATGAGATACCACCTCACACCTATAAGAATAGCTGCTATTAAACAAACAAGAAACTACACATGTTAGAGAGGATGTGGAAAAATTGGGACACTTGCGTACTGCTGGTGGGAATGTATAATGGTACAGCCACTATGGAAGACAGTCTGGTGGTTACTCAGAAAACTAAATATCAAGTTGTCCTATGACCCAGCAATAGCCCTTCTTGGTACCCAGAAGAGCTGAAAGCAGTGATACAAACAGACATTTGCACACTGCTGTTCATAGCAGCACTATTCACAATCGCCAAAAGATGGAAACAATCCAAGTGCCCATCAACAGACTTGTGGATAAATAAAATGTGGTATATACATACGATGGAATATCATGCAGCAGTAAGACAAAATGACGTCCTTAAGCACGTGACAAGATGAGTGAGACCTGAGGACATAATGCTGAGTGAAATAAGCCAGACACAAAAGGACAGATACCGTATGGTTCCACTTTTATGACCATGGTAAAGGCAAATTCAGAGGCTTATAATATAGGATATAGGGAATCTAGACTTACACAGAAGCTTGAGATAAGTGAATAGTTTGCTAATGAGGTAAGGGAATAGACAGAAGTGAAGGTGGTTCACTAGTGGGTCTAGAAGTAATATTACCATATTGAAGGTGAACATGATGGAAAGGGGTTGTATAGACTCCAGTGTCTCACCAATTAACACTACAAATATAAAAAGTTCTTACATGAATGACTACAAAGGTATGAATCCTGTACAAAAAGTGTATAATTTTGGGGTATGGGGGGGAAAGTGCTATTGCATGTTATGGGCTATATTTAACAGGAAAACATCAACAGCACCACAACAGTACATAATGGGGGGAGGGACAAGAATTGGTGGGGGGGTGGATTTTCTATTTCAGGAGGGTGTGTTGATGGGCTATCTTTCTCTTGGGAACAATGAAATTATCTAAAATTGAGAGTGTTGATGGACTGTTGATTTTGGACATTATGCATGACGCCCAGTAGATGGAGGTGGCAGAAAGATGCATCGACTGAGAAGTAGATTGGTGAACGATGGTGTAAACATATGATCAACATGGTGCTGCTACAAAAAGGAATGAAGTTGTGAGGCAGGCAACAAGGTGAATGAATCTGTGGGACATTTGGTGAGGCAAAATATGCCAGAAACAAAAAAGCAAATATCGTATGATCTCATTTAGAAAATACTTATAAGAAAACTGGGGCCTAGATTGTAAGCTCTTATAGCAGTCACATTTAGTCCTGAGTGGTAATTGTTATTTCTGGATTTTGAGAGGCTGTTTTATAAATGTATAACCTGGTATTTAGAGATAAAAATGAAGTTGATAGGGTCAGGATTAAGATAATTCAGAATACAGGGGTATTCTGTATGCCTGTATTTCAGAACTTCACCTACTCTTTGAGACTAAAGGAAGAAAATATTATTATGGCCATGACCTAAATATTCTATAGTTAATAATCTAACTCAACTTGTCTGGATAGATCATTTAAACAATCCAAACACAGGAAACCCAGAGTAAGAATGACAGCCTTTAATCCTGTGTAGCTTAATATAATGCCTGGATACATCCAAGAATGTATTAAGGATATAATCATAAAGTTTGGCAAAGTTCCTTGAGGAATCAGAGAAAAATTATGGAACTATTAAACTTTATCACTATGGAAACCCCATATACTGTGCTAAACATTAAGAACACCCAAATCAATAGGCGATGCCTGTGATCTTGAGACTTGCTCTTATGAAGCTCGTGTATGTAGTAGAGAAGCTTAGCCTACCTATAGGATGCCTAAGATTCACCTCAAGAGGACTTCTTTTGTTCCTCAGATGTGGCCTTCCTCTGTCTAAACCCAACTCTGCAAGTGAAACCATTGCCCTCTCCCCTACGTAGGACATGACATCCAGGGATGAAAGTCTTCCTGGTGGCATGGGAAATGTCTCCCAGGGATGAGCCTGACCCTGGCACAGTGGGATCAACAATGCCATCCTAACAAAAAAGGGGAAGAAGAAGTGTAATATTTAAGGTATCAGTGGCTGAGAGAGTTCAGATAGTGTCAAGAGGCTACTCTGGAGGTCACTCTTATGCAAGCTTCAGTTAGACATTGCTACCTATCATAGCTTGCCAACCCCCAACCAAAACCATCCCAGACAATCCTAAGGAATACCTAGGGCATTATATAAGATTCTACAAAGATTCCATGCACTTGGGTAACTTTCTAAAACCTGCAACCTCCAGATGGGTCCCTGGACCAGCTAAGTCCTGAAATGCAGAGGGGCCAGCCTCTCCAGAATATCAACTAGTTCCATTCCCCTATCCCATATTATTGATAGCCCCTTTCAACATGAAAAAGTTAGAATGGGCATAGCCCAAATACTCCTAAAAAGTGGGAGAAAGTTTAAAGGTGATGGTGGAGTTATATAGAGAAGGTAGAGTTTAACAAACGAGTATGATTGTGGAATCATTATATTGATATTTCTAATGGTCTCCAGTATCTGGAGCAGCTAGAAGAAAAATGAAAAATTGCAGAACTGTAACTCATACCAAACTATAAAATCTGTTCTATAACTACTTGTTAAAGTGTACTTGGAAATATATGTTATATTTTATGATAAAAAAAGTTTTAAAAAATGAGATATCATTTCACGCCTTCACACCTACTAGAATGGCGGCTGTTAAACAAAGGGGAAACTACAAGCATTGGAGAGGATATGGAGAAATTGGAACACTTATTCACTACTGTGGGAATGTAAAATGGTACAGCCGTTGCAGAGGATGGTTTGGCGGTTCCTCGGGAAGCTTAGAGTTGTCTTACAACCTGGCAATCCTGCTCCTTGGATAAACCTGGGAGATCTGAAAGCAGGGACGCAAACAGACATCTGCACACCAGTGTTCACTGCAGCATTGTTCACAATGGCGAAATGATGGATCAACAGATGAATGGATAAACAAAATGGGGTATATGCATGCGATGGAATATTACCAGCAGGAATATTCAGGAATGAAATCCTGATGCACATGACCATGTGGATGAATCTTTAGGACATTAAGTGAGACACAAAAGAACAAATATTGCATGATCTCACTGATTTGAACTAATCACAATATGTAAACTCACCGACATACTATAGAATATAGGTTACCAGGATATAGAAGGAAGTTACAGAATGGGGAGTGATTGCTTAATATGTGCAGAATGTTTAACCAGGTTGAACTTAATTAAACATTTGGAAAAGGACAGAGGTGACAGCAACCCATGACTGTGAGAATAATTAACAGTGATGAACGGTGTGTGAGTGTGGTGTGAAGGGGAAGTTCAGAAGGAAAGTTGGAGGTCAAAACATGGGAATGTATGGCACAGTGAATCTCAGGTTAGTCTGTGATTAGCAGTACCAACATAAAAAAGTTCTTCGTGAATTGTAGTAGATGCATGACACAATTAATAGAGGGTGTATGGGGAAAATGTACTTTTGCAAATTACACACTATAGTTAACAGTAATATTTTAAGACTCTATCATCAATGGTAACAAAGGTCCCATACCAATATGATGGGTCTATAATATGGGGGCATAAGGAGTATGGGGGATAAGGATTTTCTGTTTTATTTTTCTTTTCTGGAGCAATAAAAATGTTCTAAATTTGATCATGGGGCTATATGCATATGTATACAGCCACGTGATGATACTGTGAACCAGCGTTATACACTTTGGACGGTTTCTACGCAGAGTGAATACATTGCACAAAAATTGCACTAAGTGAAAGAAAGCAAGCAGGCAGTAAGGGGAGGATTACTGAATCTCTTACCACTCAGCTGGCAGTGAGGACCCCATCCTCACCCCACATCAGCACTGATGATTGGGATGGGTTGGATTTGGTGGATGCCCTCAGAGATATTGACTCCTCGGTCTCCTCTGGACCTTCAGAGCCTATGGCGGCGACCCATCCCCTTCACATTAACAGCTAGTATTCCCCCGACTTGGGAAGACACTGAAGACGCCACTCCCCTGCAAGGCAACAGGAGCCCCATTCAGGATCTGCTCCCACCTCCTCTCTTGGCTTAAAATAAATAATTTTAAGTTGTAGCACAGCCTAGCTGGGGATGCACTCGGCCTGATAAGGGAATAGAGGGACTATATGTCCAAGGAGCTGCAAAAGTAAGTCCTCGTGTGCCAGCAGAATCAGTGGAGTACAGATGGGAGTGGATTTCAATGGTGCTTCAGGATCAAGAGGGTTGAAACATTAGTCTTAATGAAGAAGAAGAGTTTATTGACTTGGGGCTGTTATTTTGTGATACAGGATTTAACTTCTGGCAAGGAGCCTGGGGGGATGGTGCAAACCTGCACCTTAGTGACTCTAAATGTCTGGAAAAAGTGATGACATGCTAAGTGAAGGTGAACTGGCTGGACCACCAAGAATTTGGTAGAAGAAGGGAAATGGGCATGATGGGGTGGACATGTTATGGGAGGCCAAGAAGCCGACCAGAGGGTTTTGCTCTATTGGCAGGCCCAGAGGACAGGCCCACCATTCACCAAGGCCATCAGGATGCCTGGCGACATTCAGCGTCACTAAGAAACTCAGAGGTGGCCTCCTCTGCTGGCCAGAGATGGCAAGAGGAGAGGCAGGTAGAGAGCTTGGCTCATTGTCGGCAATAGGATGGATGACGATGCCCTGAGGCAATAGAAGTCAGGTGGCAGTTCTGAACTGCCAGAGGCCAGACCATTGAGGTTATTGATTATTATAATAACTGGCAGGTGTCAGAGTGGCAGCTTTGGGGTTTGAGCCTCAGCGAGCTGAAGAGCTTGTTAAGAGAGCACATGTCCCTAAGGGCAAAATCATAGATGGATAAAATATATGAGTGTAACCTCCCCACATCCCTCCCACCTTGCCGCATCCCAAGCACAGTTGCGCTCTCCTTTCTCTCTGTTTCCTTTGCACTGTGCACATGTCTTTGTTAGAGCACACTGTCTTAAAGTCATCTGGGCTTAAAGTCGTCTGGGCATATGTCTAACCTTCTCCCGCTACAGATGATATACCTGTCATTGACAAGAACCCTATTTCCTTTAGCCCTACATCCACCACACTCAGCACAGTGTGTGGTGGAGAGTAAGTACTGATAATATTCAGTAACATATTCATAGGAAGAACCACGAAGTGAATGAGATTGTGGATAAATAAATGAATGAGTTAATGAAGTGATTAGTTAGAATGAATGAATAAATGCATTGCAATGGCTAACGTTCATTGAGAGCATACAATATGCTAGTCACTGTTTAAGCATTTTATAGGTGTTTATTTATTTAGCAGTCTTTTCAGGAAGCACTAATATGATCCCCATTGTATGGATGAGGGAACTGAGATTTAAAGAATAATTAGGTCAAAGGGGAGTTAGTCAGTGGCAAAGCTGGGATTCATACCCAGGTAGACTGACTCCAATGCCTAACTTCCATGTTTTACAGTACTACCTACAAAAATCCTAAAATGGTAGCAAGTAGTAAATGTCAATTCAGAGTTACAAAGAGGCAGGGTGTCAAGAAACTCAAGGAAGTATGAGCTGCCATGACACCCAGCCCTGAGAAGGCATCTTGGGTGCCGCCTCCTGCCCTCCTCTCCTACCTAGCTTAGGGATTTTTCCTAGGCTAGGGGAGGCTGTCAGGAGGTGATCCAGAGTCCCTTCTCCCAGAAGAAGCCTCTTATCCACCCTGTTTCTGGCTCTCCTTCTTCCACCTTTGATCGCCTTTGCCTTGGGAAGCCAACTTCAAATGGCCAGATCCAACCAACATCTCCTGGAGCCTTCTCAGCACTGGGTGCTCCCCCTGCCACTATGTCACTGCTTCTCCCGGCAAACTTCAGGGCAGTCATTATAATCCCCCTCATACCAGTGGGGAAACCAAGGCATAGAGCAAGTTTTCTCCATATTTTGCACTCATACTAGCTGTCTTTTGCATATATTATGCTCACCTACAGAACTTTATTGCAATCATTTGGTTACCTGTCAGTGGTTGCCAATCTACAGGGTGGAAACATAACTGAATGTGAATTAAAATAATTTATTGATATTACATTGCGATACATGCTATGTAGTGACATTACATAAGTTCAGCGTGTTGTCCTTCTGCCAAGTGTAACTCACCGTGCTGCACAAAATGGCTGTGAAGGTGGGGTGTTGACACAGCAGCTCCATCCTCCCTGCACATCGCTTTGGATGATCTGTGTCTGATTTTCACTGAACAAACCTGCACCTTCAGCGAGCTTCAGAAGAAGCAATCAAGGAGGCTCAATCTGGAACAAAATGATATTGCTTATGTATTCAGATTTTATGGCCACTCTGTATTAAATTAGTTTCCTCTCATAAAATTTAAAATTTAAAAATACATGCATACATATTTATAAAAATATTTTTATACAAATATATTCTCAGTATGATAATTCCTTAAATAAATAAGCATAGGAGAGTAAAAAAAAAATGGAAAGAAAGTTTTCCACTCCCCCCATTCCTTCCCCCTAAGGAAACACCTGTTGTCAGTTTGGAGGATTCTCTTCCCAAACATGCAGAAATATACAGCATTTTTCACATAACTGGAAATCTACTCTACGTATTGCTTTAAACTTGCTTTTTATCAGTTATAATTAGTCTCTATCTCTGTCCATCCAGTACACACAGGACATTGCCTTAACTTCTTGTGCCTGCCCCATAGTTTATATAATCCTGATCCCATCCTGATCTGATAGGATGACTTTGAAACAAGTATTAAGTGAGCACTTACTATGTGCCAGACACTTTTCTAGGCACTGGGAACACAGCAGTGGACAAAATAAAAATATATATATATTCCTGACTCGCGAAGGTCTAAGTACTAGGTTTTAATTATTAAAAATTTTCTTCATTGGGCAGCAGAGACTCGGAAACCATGTCTTAATGTTTCTGAGCCTTTGAGAGATGAGAGAGCAGCCCCTTCTCATCGTCTGTGGGGAAATCTCAGCCCTTTGTAAAGTGCTTCAGAGTGGAGTCCCAGCTCTCTGCGTAAGCATGAAATGCCCATGGGGACTGAGGGCACAATTGTACAGAGAGACTTTTATATTTTTAAGCATGACACTTGGCAGTCCAATTCACCTGAGCTTGAAGGATGTGACCGCCCAAGGTCACCAGGACATTAGGTTTCATGGTCAAGGTTTCATTCATTCGCAGATAATTAACGAGCTCGAACCTGATGGTTTGGACTCTGGCGATTCAGCACAGATAATCTGTGCCTTCTGGAAGTTTCGTCAGCATGGGGACTTGGAGTGGGGGGAGGTGGAGGGAAAACAGAAGATAAAATGAGCAGACACATAAATACAAAATACAAATTCAGATCCTGTTAGTTCACGGATGAGCAAAAGGGCAGGGTATGTGTGGGAGGCCCTCAGCGGATGACGGTGGGAAGAGACCTGATGTGACCGGCCACATGAAGGCCGAAAGCAGGGGAGCTGCAGGCACAGGGAGCAGCGAGGGCAAAGCCCCGTCACCGTCACCCGGTCCCCCTGCATGGAGGCGGAACATGAAGGAAGCGATGTTCCCGTAGTGGGGAGGTGCAGGTGACCGCAGCCGGGGGTGAGGAAGGGTGGGGAGGGCTGGAGACACGGGTCCTCTGGGGTCTTCAGGCCACTGCAAGGACTTTGACTTCTGATCTGAGATGGGGGATTGGGGCTGGGGGGTGACCTGTGTTTTAAATGAAACCCCCTGGCTGCTGCAGGGGACAGTGATGGGTGGGGTGAGACGCGATGGGGTTCAGATCTATTCTGAAGGCAGAGCCACCGGAGACATGCCTGGGGGTGGATGTGGGATGTGAAGAAAGAAGGCCTGCAGCTGACACCAAGGGCTTTTAGCCTGAACGACTAGGTGACCCCAGGGCTCCAAGAATACAGCTCTCGCTCCTCCTCCAGGAAGGCCCCTGGGGTTGTCATTGGGAAGTTCTTTACTTCCCCCCTGCCCAGGCTCACTCTACCTCCCTCTGTCCCATTGCCCACCTCTCTGTGTCTGACCTCCTAATCACTGGACTGGACCCTGGCCTGAGCCCAGGAGCTCTGAGTCCACACCAGTCCCGGCAGGAGGAGCAGGTTTTAGAGGGAAAACAAGATCTGAGGTCAGCTGGGAGGCTGGGGCAATCAGGGAGGACTGCTCAGATGCGGGGGCCTCGAAGGATGTTCAGGCGGGGTGCCTTGGATCCCGGCGGGTGGGGAGATGTGGGGAGGGAGGATGTGCGGCTAAACCTGAGGGAGATGAGGCTGGAGAGGCGGGTGGAAGGACCTGCAGAAAACCTGACCCATTCCAATTTGATGGGGACAGAGCAGGGGAGGGGCCCTGCAGCAGACTGTATTTTCCAAAAATGGTACTGTTATATTTCTGGTCCCATATACTCTTCCAGACTCTATCAAAAAGTGGAGTCTAGGGACGAGCCTGCCCCTGGCACCACGGGATTGACAATGTCTTCCTGCCCAAAGAGGGGAAAGAATTGCAACAAATGAGGTGTCAGTTGCTGAGAGAGTTCAGATAGAGTTGAGAGGCTACTCTGGAGACCACTCCTATGTAAGCTTCAGTTAGGCATTGCTACCTATCATAGCTTACCAAACCCCAACCAAAACCATTCCTGCCAACCCTAAAGAACACCTAGGGCCCTATCTGAGATCCTACAAAGTTTCCATGCACTATGATTACTTTCCAGAAACCTAGAACCTCCAGATGGGTTCCTAGGCCAAATAAGTCCTGAAACCCAGAGGGCCCAGCCTCTCCAGAACATCAGCTAGTTCCATCCCCCATCCTATATTATCAACAGCCCTTTCAGCATGAAAATTTTAAAATGGGCATAGCCTAAATAACCCTAAAGATTGGAAGAAAGATCAAGGGAGAAGGTGGAGTTATAACAGAGAATATGGGGTTTCACAAATGAGTATGACTGCTGAATCATTATATTGATATTTCTTTTAGTCTCCAGTGTCTTAGAGCAGCTAAAAGTAAGAACCTAAAATTGTGAAATTATAACCCATATCAAACTCTAAAATCTGTTCTGCAACTAATTGTTGCGATGTGCTTTGAAATTTATTGCTTTTTTGTATGTTATTTTTCACAATAAAATAAAATTAAATTAAATTAAAAGGTGGGGTCTGATTTCCCCCTTTGGAATATAGGTCATCCTTTGCGACTGCCTTGAGGAACAGCAGGCAATGGAAGTGACACCTGGGTGTCTTCTGATAAATCCCAAAAGGCAATATGGCTTCTGCATGGCTCTCATGCTCTCTTTCTCTCTAGGGACACTCACCTTTGGACCCCAACGGCCACGCGGTGAGGACACCCTGGCCAAATGCAGGTGTTGCAGCCGACAGCACAGAAGCGGTTCCAGCCAACAGCTGGCATCAGCCACCAAGCATGTGCAGGGACAGCCTTTGGATAATTTCAGCCCCCTCAGCCCTCGAGACACCCGGATGAAGCTCCAGACAGTGTGGGGCCAGGGCAGCTCCACTGTGCCATGTCCAGATCCCCAACTGTAAGATTCATAAATGTCTGTTTTTCACCACCCAGGTTTTGGGGTAGTTTGTTATGCAGCAATAGAATGAAACAAGCCCCATTGCTAGCCTGGGGAATAATTTCCCAGGGTCGTTGATGTCTCCCCATCTTTTCTAGGGTTATTGATGTCAAACAAAGCATGATGCACAGGCATTAGAGCCAATTACAACCTCTTATCTAAATAGTGTTTTGTGATGTTCCCCATTGTGCTTGGCTGGTGCCTATTTGTTGGGGTGGTGGGTACCCTCCCCAGGGCACGGCAGCCCCTGTGATTCTGTTTAAGGATCCAGCACTCCCACGTGATGCCTTGCAGCCAGCGACGGGCAGGGAGCCTCCGGGTGGAGGAATGTGACCGAGGTGTAAGGGGCCCATCCGTGACTCCCAGTTGATCCCATCTCAAAACACGCCTCTTTAACCAGCCATGCATCCATTCATCTATTGGGTCCATCAACCGCATTTTGAACACCTACTGTGTGTCAGGCGTTGTGCTTTGCACAAGACAGCACCGTGGTCCGTGCCCTCTTGGAGCTTACATCCTAGCGGGAGGCAGGCAGCAGCAATTAAACCCAATACTTACAGGTTGTGGCAAGTGTGAGGCAGGAAAGACACAGTTGTCATGCTGGGGAATAATCAGCAGGAGTGAAAAGTTGCATTTCAGGCATGGTAGCTCAGTCTGCAAGCAGTAGAAATTGACTCTGGCTGAATAAAGGAGATGAGAAAGTTTTGAAAGGGCAGCAAGGAGCTCACGGACTACTGGAGAAGATGGAGAACGATGCTTTAAAAAATGAGCAGGATTGGAGGGTGTGCACGCAGCCAGAGGCACAATCAAGACCACATCCCAGAACCGATTCAGGTGAAGACACCTCTGAAGTCACCTCTGAACACTGGACATTATTGCTTGATCTAAGAATAATGTGGAACTACAATCCATTTTTGCCACCACCACCCCCCAGAATGAAATTCCCATTGTCCTTTCTCCTTCTTGCCACCAGCTCCCAGTTAGAAATTCCAGGTGGGAGCACCCAATCGGTTAAACCTAAGCCATCTGACTACACCCCTGATGCAACAAAGTCTGGGAAGGTATTTGCACAAGATGCCTGGATCTGTCGGAGCCGTCTTGTGACCATGAAGCAAGAGGAAGACAAGCCATCAACCAAGGACAGTGGAGCAGAAAGCTGGAATGAATAGGCCCTTGATGGCCCCCTGAGCCACTGCATCAGCCTTGGGACTGTCTCATTCTGGGCATTTTATCAAAGGAATACTAAAGGTATGTTCTAGTTTGCTAGCTGCCAGAATGCAATATACCAGAAACAGATGGCTTTTAAAAAGGGGGGATTTAAAAAGTTGCTAGTTTACAGTTCTAAGGCCAAGAAAATGTCCTGATTAAAGCAAGTCTATAGAAATGTCCAGTCTAAGGCATCCAGGGAGAGATACCTTGGTTCAAGAAGGCTGATGAAGTTCAGTGTTTCTCTCTCAACTAAGAAGGCACATGACGAACACAGTCAGGGTTCCTCTTTCATCTGGAAAGGCACATGGTGAACACAGCATTATCTGCTAGCTTTCTCTCCTGGCTTCCTGTTTCATGAGGCTCCCCGGGAGGTATTTTCCTTCTTCATTTCCAAAGGTTGCTGGCTGATGGGCTCTCTGCTTCTCGTGGCTATGTCATTCTGCTCTCTCCGAATCTCTCTCATTCTCCAAAATGTTTCCTCTTTTATAGGACTTCAGAAACGTATCAAGACCTGCCCAAATGGGTGGAGACACACCTCCTCCTAATCCAGTTTACAATCACCCTTGATTAAATCACATCTCCAGGGGGGTGATCTAATTACTGTTTCAAAGGTACAATACTGAATAGGGATTAGAAGAAACAGCTGCCTTTACAAAATGGGATTAGGACTAAAACATGGCTTTTCTAGGGTACATACATCCTTTCAAACCAGCACACCAGTTCTTGAAAATCCTTTAAGATTTTTAGACACACCAGGAATCCTACCAATTTTACCATCCTGAAGAAGTTTCCCTCAAATCCTTCTGACCTACTGTTCTCTGGACTGGTTGCTTTTTTTTTTTCTTGTATGCTCTGGGGGCAGGGGTCACATTTCATTCTTTTTCCACATGACTATTTCATTATCGCAGCACCATTCATTGAGGTTTTTTTTAAACTATTTTTTGAGGGAGCAAAGTGCACGGGCCAGGAATCGAATAGGGGTCTCCCACATAGCAGGCGAGAACTCTACCACTAAACTACCCTTGTGCCCCCTGCCCTGGCTGCTTTTTATACTTAAAGCGCAGCAAGTGTCCTGGGGTTTCCCTTTGGGATCGTCGTGAAATTAGCCTCTTTTCTGTGTTGGATCTTTTGTTCCCTCTGTCACGTATTTTCTTCTTACCTGGCTTACCCCCCCCCCCTTTTATGTTGCAGGATATCCTCTAATAACTTCCCAAGAAAGGGTCCCTGGAGTTAAATCTTTTGAGAGCTTACAGTGCTAAAAACATCTTTATTTTCCTCTCACACTTGGCTTATGGTTTAGCTGTGCATAGAACTCAAAATTGGAAATTGTTTTTTCTCAGAACTTTCTGCACCCTGGTATCGAGAAAACTGAAGCCACTTCCATTGCAGTTATTTGTATGTGATCTATTATTCTCCTCTCCAAGCTTGTGTGTGACATGGCAAGTGTCAATTTTCATCCATTCTGCTGTGCATTCAGTGAGCCTTTATCCACCAGGAAAGTCAAGCCCTTCGGTTCTGAGAAATTTTCTTCAAATATTTCATTGATGATTCCCCCCCCCCCCTTTTCTGTCCTTCCATCCCTCTCTCTTTCTCTTTTCTCTTTCTTAATCTCCAATCACTGGATGTTGTGCCTCGTGGACTGGCCTTCTAACTTTCTTATCCTTTCTCTCTTATGCATCCTTCTTTTTCTTTTGCGCTACCTGCCGGGCAGTATCTTCAACTTCATTTCCCAAACTTCACATGTAGCTGAGATTTTTCTATTCTGCTATCGTATTTGTAATTTCCTAGAGCTGTTTTTTTTGTTGTTGTTTTGAATTTTTTTATCATATCCTGTGCTTGTTTCATAGTTACAATATCTTCTCACAGCCCTGAAGATTTCAAGAATGTTTTTTTAATTATTTTATTTTATTTTTTTAAATACCAAAAAACACCTAACAAACGCAAACATTCCTATTTTGATCATTCCGTTCTACATATATAATCAGTAATTCACAATATCATCACATAGTTGCATATTCATCATCATGATCATTTCTTGGAACATTTGCATCTATTCAGAAAAAGAAATAAAACGAAAACAGAAAAAAAATTTATACACACCATACCCCTTACCCCTCCCTTTCATTGCTCACTAGCATTTCAAACTAAATTTATTTTAACATTTGTTCCCCCTATTATTTATTTTATTCCATCTGTTTTATTCATCTGTTGATAAGGTAGATAAAAGGAACATCAGACACAAGGTTTTCACAATCACACAGTCACATCGTGAAAGCTGTATCATTATACAATCATCTTCAAGAAACATGGCTACTGGGACACAGCACCACATTTTCAGGCAGTTCCCTCCAGCCTCTCTATTATGCCTTAATTAAAAAGTGGTATCTATTTAATGCGTAAGAATAACCTCCAGGATAGCCTCTCCACTCTGTTTGGAATCTCTCAGCCACTGACACTTTGTCTCATTTCACTCCTGCCCTTTTTCGTCGAGAAGGTTCAAGAACGTTTTTGCCTTGCATTTTTTTTCTCCCCAAACAGACTGTTTAATCCAAGCTTTTTGTTTCAGTATGTTTGTTTTTCCCTCTCTCTTTCACGATAGAAACTTTATTCAGATGTCCAGTGAGAATTGTCTGCTCAAATTGAAGAGTGAGGACTAAAAAGCTAATTGGAAGTTCTGAGAGCATGGGGGCGGGGCTGGTTCATTGTAGGGTGATTGGGGGGCTGTTTAGCTGTGGAAACTGGAAACTCTGATGTCAGTGTCTTGAAGTCTTTACTCCTGAGCTGGCCAGACTCCTGAGACAGGTTTCCTCTCAGCTGCCAGCAGTAAGGGTAGGAAGTGGGGGTGTCTCAGCATCTGGTATGCATGTAAACGTCCCTTTATCAAATCCGTTTTCCAGCACAGTGCCACAGCCCCCAACTCCACTTGCTGTCCTCAGCCACGAGCCCCTCTGTTTCACTCCCTCCAAAGAATAAAGCTCCAGGTGTTTGTTGGGGGAAAGAAGAAGCCATTCAGCTTGCAGGGGGGTGGGGGTGGAGGGGATCTGGGGATCGACTGCTTCATTCAAACAGACTTTCAAGCAATTCCCCTTATTTCATTACCACAAGTCCCTCCATCCCAACCTCCCTTTATGGATGTATCTTCTGCTGTTGATTCCAGAGCTTTGGGGGGGATCCTACAATGAATATTGGATTTGTTTTCACTCATTGCCAGCTTAGGAATAGTTGTTGTTGTTTTCAGATCTGCTAAGTTATTCGCCATTCTTCCCTCTGCTTTCCAGCTTTTAAAGTTGGGCTCCAATCTTCTCCCAAGTTCTCCCATCCTTGCGCATTTATGGTTTTTGCAGAGAAACTCTTCACCGCTGTTTTGGTGAAGAGTTTTAGGAAATGACTGTATGCGTCCACCACAGCGTCTTTACCTGGAAGTCCCCTTGGCCCCTCTGTTCTGCAAGACTCTCAGGGAGGTACTGTTGTCCTTGGGGAGGGGCTTTCGTGCCCGGCTTCCCGGCGCAGCTGGCCTGGGGCACCCCAGGTTGTGCTGCCCTGAACGCAGCCAGAGCTGGAGGCCTCTCGCGCTCATTCTATCCTCTCCTTATTCCCTCTTCATCTCCTTTGAGAATCGGAAGAATGCTTTGGGGGCAAAAAAGATTGGGAATTGGGTTATGAGAGTATTTTTTCCAACTGAATCACTTGAGATTTAATTTTTAAAACATTCGGAATTCATGGGGAAAACATCATGTTCTCTGAAGGATTAATTTGCTCTTATTATATTCCCCTGGAAGCCTTTCCTGGCAGTGACTCTCCCAGCTGAGCTAACACAGCTCTTGTGTATGCGTTTCTTAGAAACCATCCATTTCTACCATGTTTTCATAATTCTTTTGTGTATTTTTTTTATCTCCCTTTTAGACATTAAGCTCCTTTGAGACCAGGGACTGGGTCTTATTCATTTTCATTCCATACCCTCTATTTATTACCTTAGCAGGTGCAGGTGTTAATGAACAGTTTATAAATGAATGAATGAATGGGGGGGGCGGATTCCGAATAAGGTGACACCTGTGGCAGAGGGTGTCTAACCCCGTCTTCCACGCCTTGCCTAAAGTCGGCGCTAAGATATATGTTTGGTGACTGGCAGGATGAAGTTCAGGAACTTGAACAAAGCAGTAACTAGACAAGAGAAGGAAAAGCATGGCACTCACCTCCTTGTACTTCTTCTGTGCCTAATCCTGCCCAGGGGAGCACTGGCTGCTTACTGAGGAAATGAAGAAACAGAAGAAAGACTAGTGATAGAGAAAGTCAATTCGCTGCCTGACAGCATAGCCAAGAATATAGACTTTGGTCTCAGACTGCCCAGGGTCAAATGTGGACTCCATCGACTATCATATTTGTAACCCAGGAAAGTATAATGTATCCTTTCTAAGCCTCAGTTTCCTCTTCTGAAAAATGGGGACAATCCTGGAAACTAATAATAAGTAAGAAGCAGATTAGAACAGCACCTGGCACCTAGGAAGTAGCCATTACAATTTCTCCAAAGAGCAAAAGAAAAATTGCCTTTCAAAATTTCCATGACTGATATAATCTTTATGACACCTGGTCCTGCTGGGTCACAGGAAAAACGGATTTTAAATTCAGGTCAATCACACTTGGGACTCTCCCAGTCCACGTGGTCTTTAGTGATGATGCAGCCCTTGCCGTGTGAATGCTCAGACCCTCAGATCTCCTTCTCCTCCTCTTTGGATTGCACGTGGTGGGTCCAGGGTGTTTGGAACCCATATAAGGGAGTTTGGAACCCATGTGTTCTCTCTGCTCTGGTCCTTGACTGGTGATGGCTGATATGTGCCTGATCCCATCTGGCCAGCTGCCAGGATTGGAGGCTGTGGTTCCAGCCATGTGTCTCCAGTTGAGAACTTCTTGCTCTCCCAGGCTTCCGCCCCAATCCTAGTTTACCACTGGCCACCAGGCCCCTTCAGCATCTCCAGATCCCCCTCTCTGGGGCACGTGGGAACACCTGGAGCCCTGCTTGCCATGTAGGGAGGCCTGTTCCAGGACCACATCTTGGGCATCCCCTCCTGCATCTGCTGTTTCCATCAGAAAAGGACTTTCTTTAAAGGATAGAGGGCACAGAATCACTGAGAACACTCAGCTTCCAAGAATAATGTCCATATTATTCAGGGTTCTCCAGAGAAACAGAACTGACAGGGTACATATATTTCCATGTCTATGTAAATATTAAGAGACTTATTATAGGAATTAGCTCATGTGACCTTAGATATTGATAAGTCTGCATTCTGTTGAGCAGGCTACAAGTTGGGAACTCTGATGAAGCTTTCAATGAATTCCCCAGAAGAAAAAGGTGGCTGGCTGAAATAGAGATAGAAACTCTTCTTTCTGACTACTGAAATCATCCCTTTAAGACCTTTAACTGATTGGATTAGATTCTCATTGCTGAAGGCAGTTTCCTGAGTTAATTGTATATATAATCAGCCATGTATGCAATCAACTGACTAATGATTTAAATCCATGAAATACTCTCAGTAACAATCAGGCCAGTGCTTGCTTCACCAAACAACTAGACCCCAAAGTCTAGCCAAGTTGCATATG
>PVIY010044203.1:0-19851 GCA_004026745.1 Myrmecophaga tridactyla
AAAAAAAAAAGATTGAGAGATATGGTTGAAAAAATGAAAAAAAGAAAGGAAGAGAACATTAGAGAATCCATTCAGTGGCACCTGAGTCCCCTCCCAGATGTTGAGGCTTTCAGTATCAAAGAGGCAAAATAGCCCTCATCTTGACACTTAGGTTTTGACCACTGCCCCTCTGTTAAATACTACTACTTCACCCACTTTCTGTCTTCCAAACACTTATCGAAAGTTACTAATAGGAGTTTTAGGTAGGAAGAGCAGGAGGTAAAAAAAAAAAAAAAAAAAACAGAAGGAAAATCATCGAAGAAATAATAGAAGAAAATTTCCCAGAACTGAAGAACACAAACTCCATGTTGCTCGGACCTACCATCACAATGAATTAAAAAAAATATATATATATATCTTGGTAAAGGAACAAAATACTAAAACCTTTTAGACAGAAAAAAATCTGATCACAAAAAAATGGAACCACAACTCAAACTAGCATTAAACATGTTACTAGTCATGCTTGATGTAAACACTACCTGAAAAATTTAGATGGGAAAACTATTTTAGCCTAGAATTCCTTACCAAATTAAACCAGGTAAATTAAGTTTACCTTACCTGGGAGATGCAGACATTTTCAGGCATGCAAGATCTCAAGCATCATATCTCCTGGGTCTTCTTTAAGAAGGTGGAGGATGTACTGAAGTAAAATAGGAGAGTAAAACAAGAAAACCGAAGATATAGGAAAGATGATTCTAGAAAGGAAAGTCTTAAGGTCATAGGAAGAGATATTCCAGGAGCACTAGAAAATATTCAGGTCAGAGAGGAGAAGGAGGGGGGGAGGGTTCCAGAGACAGCTCAGAAAAATGGAACTTAAGAATTAGAGCAAAAAAAAAGAAGGGTGCAAGGGTAGTTCAGTGGTTAGAATGCCTCCCTTTCAAGCCAGAGACCAGGGTTTGATTCCCAGACTATGTAACCCCCTGAAAAAACCCACAATTTTAATTAAATAATTAATAATTCATTATAATCATTATCATTAATAATATTAATCATTATTTATATGACAATAAATAATTAATAATAATATTATTATAGCATTTGTATTAAAAAAAGAATTTGAGCATAAAGAATATATTATTGAGAAGTATATGGCAGAGACGCTGGACCATTAAGAAAAATTAACAATAGATGATGAAAAGCTGATAATAAATAAGGCAATTATTAACTTCAGAAAATGATTAAAACTCATACAGTAAAAGAGGTGTGGTTTCAATGCATTATTCTGCTCAGTGAACAGTATTTGTATAGTCTTAATAATGCAATATTGATTATTAGTATAACCAAAAATTATTATATAACTACATTGGGAATGGGGGAAGAAAAGTAGAATTGGGGTTATGGGTGAATATTCTAGAATTTATTATCCAACACGGCAGAAAGTCAGTAGACAAGGACTAGATTTAAGAAATCAAGAAATATTGATATAAGCATAAGATTTTAAAGATTTAGAGGAAAATATCTTTCCATATCTAAGAGCTGGAAAAGTTAAGGGTAATCACCTCTAAAGCTGGGACTGGGTGGTGTTAGGGAAGTCAGACACATCCTCAGCGGCCATCTCTCAGCCCTCTCCCACTTCCTTCCTTTCTCCTTGTGTGCAGTCTGTTTCCATTCCATAACCCAGGGGGAGATTTTAGGTTTAAGGAAAAGGCCTGACTAAGCCTTAAATCCAGAAGCCAGGAATAAGCAGCCCTAGCTGCTTATCAGGACGGGAAATCTCAGTGGCATGGCCTCTTCCCCCTGGGTCATATAAATACCCCACTCTTGGCAGCACAGACTGGTCTCTCCCTTCTGCTGTAAAGTGAAGCACGTGTTATTGCCATCCACCAACCCGCCAACCCTGACCCACACAGTCTGGCCTGCTCGACTATGCTCAGTCTCTTCCCCTGCTATTTTGGCCCCTTTGTGCTACGTAGGTGATAAAGCAGTCATTTACTGAAAGTTTCTCTTGTGCGCAAGCCTGTGTCCCTGTGAGGTACTATGTAGCTACTCAGGCCACAGGTGTGGCGAAGGGTGGGGTAAGAGACTGGGTTTTTACTATAAGCTTTTTAGTAGTATTTGACTTTTTAAATTATATACATAAATGTTTCTATATATGTGAGTGTGTGGTGTCTTGTGTGTGTGTCGTTGATAAAAATAGTTTACTTTTAAATAGTCTCACCTGTGGACATTATTAAAAATCCGACTTTGGGGCCTGACCATGTGAGATTCCAAGTCTGCCATGGGACTCAGGAATCTGAAACTTTAACTAAAACCTCAAGAAATTTAGATGCAGATCATCCCTGGACCATACTTTGAAAAATATTACTTAGATCCCTGAAATTTCATACAAAATATTGTAAGAATGTGCATTTTTGTGAAGAGCCCAAATTTTCAGATTCTCTTTGATGACCCAAATCAAAAAGTTTAAAAATTACTCTTCTATGTCTGCCTGCCCACCGACCTGCCTTTCCTCCTTACCATTTTTCCTTCCATCTCTCCTTCCTTCCAAGTAAGATTCCATTAGTCAAAGCTAAGAGCAGAGAGAATTATTTTTGTGGTGAGTTAAAAACTTTATAAAATACATGAAATGATACAGACTAGAAACACATTGGCTAAATTTTCACACCATTGCATAGAATAATAAGCAATACCAGTGAATGTCAGTGTATTACTACTGCAGTGTATTGAACATAAACTGCGTGACTTGGAAGAGTTAATGTGAATCTCCTGACACCTTCCAGCGGAGTTGACGAACTCTGTAGTTAAACTTCATTCAGTTAAAAAAATAATGTTCCTATATGGCCATTCAATGGTGTATAGTGCCAGATGCATAGTGCTAAAAGTCAAACTCGAAAAGTTCAATTTTGGTATATTTTGCATCTTTACTCAACATTTTAGTAACTTTATGTACAAACCATGCTTTCCCAAACTTATTCATTCTTTCAAGCACCTAAAAATTACTTTTGTCTTTATAAAAAGTCACAGGACTCATGACATGTGATTTGGATTAAAGCAGAAAGCAATATGTGATTTTAGATTAACTGCTGGAAGGAATTAAATTTTGATTCATATGTTTTTGTAAAACCTTAATCATTAAAAAGCTAGAAAAATCTACTTTGTTATTTTAGTGAGAACATAAAGTATAAAACATTTTAAAAGAAAGTATATCACATAAACCAACCAAAACCAGAAGCTAGCAAGTTAATTGTTGAATGAACAATAAAATGTATCATGACCACTATGAGTTTTTTAAGCTGCCTGTGCACTATTTTGCATATCAAATGTCCCTTATTCAAATGTCATCTTTGGAGTGACACTCCAACATTCCTAGGTGTGGCATACCATTTCTTAAAAGTAATAGCAAACCCACCCATAGTACTTACTGTGTCCCAGGCCTCGTTCTAAGCATTTTCCCTGTATTATCTCATATAACGTTCTCAACAACCTTATAAGGAAAATAGTAGTTATTAATTCCCATTTTACAAATGAGAAAACGGGTGCACAAAGAAGCAACTTGCCCAAATGTGCATAGATAATAAGGACAGAACAGTGATTTGAACCATCACTTTGGCACCAGAATCTCAAAGACTATGCTGTAATTCCAGACGGCAAATTATTGTGGATGAACAGTTACATCGAAATACGGGAACTACTTATATATAATATAGAGATTTTTTTTAAATATGCATTTTAAAAGAAAAATGTCACTACCAACATTTTTTGTTTTCACCAAACAGCTATAACCAACCTCTTATGGAATCCTAGTATTTTAAATAACACAGTTTTTTGAAATGGTGGCCTAAATAAAGTTTGAAATTTCCACCTCTGTTGTTTCTCTTTGGCTTTATCTCCTCTTAGCCCCCTCGGAATTTACTGGCCTCCCCTGAGATTCTTCTCTTTCAGAGCTCTCTAGGGAGATACCTCTGTGCAACACGCAGGCTTCTTAAAGCGCTTACTTAACAAGCCTGCATTTCCCATTTGTTCTGCCCCCAATTAAATGACTTTTCTTGTAGCTACACTTTTTAGGTAACTTTTTTTTTGTTTTGAAACCATACAAACATTTATTTTGCATTTGATTCCACCGGTTCAAATACCTACACACGGGAGTATGTCCACTCACCTCTCTTGAGTGCTCCGCCTCTGCAGTGCGCTGGCGCGACCAGGTATGGCTCGGTCCCGCTGCGGGGTCCAGGCCCTCCGGGGCCTCGGAGGCTCCCGCCCTCGGCGGTGCAGGAAGCACAGCAAACACAGAAGAGGGCCCCGGTGCAGCTTCAGATGGCACCAGACACTGCGGGGGCGGGTCCCCCAGCTATCTCCGTCCCACAGGACAGCGAGGCAGCCAGGCTCTGGCTCTGATAACAGCTCCACAGGCATTGCCTACTGGTTCACAGTCCCCGAGACAGCAGGAACGCCGCGCTCCCCAGCTGGCCTGGGACACCAGCCATCTTCCACCCGGCAGCAAGGGAGGAAGGGTTCCCTGTTTGTTTTGTTTTGCTTCTTAATTTTTGTTTTAATTTATAAACTTTTTAAAATTGTGAAATATAGCATATATACAAAAACGCAGTGAATTCCAAGTTGCATTTTAACAAGTAGTTATAGAACAGATTTTAAAGTTTGATATGGCTTGCAGTTTCATGATTTTTCTTTTTCTCTTCTAGCTGCTCCAAGACGCTGGAGACCAGCAGAAATATCAATATAATGATTCAGTAGTCATGCACAGTTATTAAATGTTGTCTTCTCTGTTACATTCCTCCTTCTCTTTAAATAGTATATATCCATAAAAGCAATAAATTTCAAAGTACATCACAGCAGTTAGTTGTAGAACAGATTTCAGAGTTTGGAGCTCCCTGGTTTTTTTTTACCACTTAGATCTAGCATCAAAGGGCCTCCAAATTCTTGCCACATCTGGACCTCAGAGTAAGAGCTCTGATTTTTAGAAGCTAGATTCTTGTTCCATTTGGACAGAATGAATAATTTGTCTTTCATATTTTCTTTGTATTTCTTTTCAATAGTTGGTTGACCCAACATCTTTCTGTTTGCTCTATAAAGGGAAAATACAAACTGAATGAGAATAGAAAAAAGTAATTAAAGCATTAAATTGCATAAATTACAAGCTTGTTCCAAAATGCACTTACATTAAATAAAATATGCATTTCAGTGAGAGATATACAGTAAATGATTCTAAGCATTGTGGCAAGCTTTGGGACATCTAGGAAGGGCCAACATTTCTGGAATATGCTAAGAGAATTTGCATCCAATCCCCATTTGCAGCGAATTTCTTCTTGCCAATCTGTGGTTACAATGAACACATCATTAGCAATCACCTGGGTGGGAAACCTACTTGTTTGAGAAAATGGTAAGCAAGTTCTAGCCTCAATACTGAGTTCATTAAAACTTTTCAAGCATGTCATGAACAGCCTATACTGTACAGTTTTTTAAAAAAGTATTTTTATTGCTAAATCTTAACATACAAACATTCCATATATGGTGTACAATCAATGGCTCATAATATCATCACATGGTTGTACATTCATCGTCATGATCATTTTTTAGAACATTTGCATCAATCCAGCAAAAGAGATAAAAAGAAAAACTCATACATACCATACCCTATACCCCTTCCTCTCATTGACCACTAGTATTTCAATCTACTCAATTTGTTTTAACATTTGTCCCCCCATTAATTGTTTATTTTTTCATCCATATTTTTTACTCATCTGTCCATACCCTAGATAAAAGGAGCATCAGACATAAGGTTTTCACAATCACACAGTCACATTGTAAAAGTCATATCTTTATACAACCGTTTTCAAGAATCAAGGCTGCTGGAACACAGCTCAACAGTTTCAGGTACTTGCCTCAAGCCATTCCAATACACGAAAACTAAAAAAGGCTATCTATATAATGTGTAAGAATAACCTCCAGGATAACTTCTTAACTCTGTTTGAATCTCTCATCCATGGAAACTTCATTTTGTCTCATTTCTTTCTTCCCCCTTTTGGTCAAGAAGACTTTCTCAATCCCTTGATGCTGGGTCCCAGCTCATCCCAGATTTATGTCCCATGTTGCCTGGAAGATTTACACCCTGTGCTGATTTGAAAGGATATATGTACCCTAGAAAAGCCATGTTTTAATCCCAATCCCATTTTGTTAAGGCAGCCATTTCTTCTAATCCTTATTCAGTATTGTGTTTGAAACTGTAATTAGATCATCTCCCTGGAGATGTGATTTAATCAAGGGTGGTTGTTAAACTGTATTAAGTGGAGGCGTGTCTCCACCCATTTGGATGGGTCTTGATTAGTTTACTGGAATCCTACAAAAGAGGAAACATTTTGGAGAAAGCTGGAGATTCTGAGAGAGCAGAGAATGACATAGCCACTAGAAGCAGAGAGTCTACCAGCCAGCGGCCTTTGGAGATGAAGAAGGAAAATGCCTCTCATGGAGCTTTATGAAACAGGAAGCCAGGAGAGAAAGCTAGTAGATGATGCCATGTTCACTATGTGCCTTTCCAGATGAGAGAGTAACCCTGACCATGTTCGCCATGTGCCTTCTCACTTGAGAGAGAAACCCTGAACTTCATTGGCTTTCTTGAACCAAGGTCTCTTTCCCTGGATGCCTTAGGTTGGACATTTCTATAGACTTGTTTTAATTGGGACGTTTTCTTGGCCTTAGAATTGTAAGCTAACAATTTATTAAATTCCCCTTTTTAAAAGCCATTCTGTTTCTGGTATATTGCATTCTGGCAGCTAGCAAACTAGAATACATGCCTGGGAGTCATGTCCCATGTTGAGGTGGGGCGGGGGGGTAGGCAGTGAGTTGACTTGCTGTGTCAGCTTAGAGAGGCCACATCTGAGCAACAAAAGAGGTTCTCTGAGGGTGATTCTTGGGCCTAATTTCAAGTAGGCTTAGCTTATCCTTTGTAGGAATATGTTTCATAGGGGTGAACCTCAAGATCGAGGGCTCAGCCTATTGATTTGGTTGTCTCCGCTGCTTGTGAGAATATCAGAAATTCTCCAGATGGGAAAGTTGAATATTTCCTCCTTTCTCCACCGTCCCCCAAGGGGACTTTGCAAATACTTCTTTATTCACTGCCCAAATTACTCTGGGCTATATTAGGGCATCACACTAACCTGGACAAACCAACAAAGTCTCATGCTCTATTCAAGATTCCATGTACTTATGGTGTTCAACTGAACAGACCATACAAGTTAAATTAGGTAATGCACTACCCAAAATATAAATTTTGCACCAAATAAACGTCTCTCCCTTTGGTCTCACACAGAAGTTGAAGTTTTAAAATATGGATGATCTCATCCTTTACCCTGTCTTCTGATATACCTTAGTCCTATCTGGATCAGCTTCATTCACATATCTACTCAATTTCAGATCCATTTTTCAACTTTTAAACAGTTCCTGTATGGGGTACTGCTGACTTTCATAGCTTCAGAGCTCTAATTCTGAATCTCAGGTGTCACATAAATATCCGAAGTTTCTGGGAACAACCAGTTATAACCAAACAGCTCAGTATCTCAGAATTTAAAAATAACGGTTACAACTCCTGAGTATATGTAACTGCTGTAAGAGCTTACAATCTAGGAACCTTTACAAAATAAGTCCCAATCTGATAACCGATGCTCTTGACTTTAGCTCACCACATTTTTGTTATAGCTAGTCCAATGAGTGAGGCATTATAATATTTGTCTTTTTGTTCCTGACATTTCATTCAACATAAAGTCCTTAAGATTCATACACCTAGTTGCATGCCTCATAACCTTATTCCTTCCTGTGGTCGATCAGTAGTCCGTTGTTTGTATACATCATAGTTCCCCCTTCCACTTCTCAGTCCTTGTACCCTCAGGCCATTTGCATTCATTGTTGATTAGGTACACTGCCACCATAAACACCAGTGTGCAAATGTCCATTTGCGTCCCCATACTCAGCTCCTCCAGGTATATACTGAGCAACAGGGTTTCAGGATCATATGCAACCCTACCCCTAGCCTCCAGTGGCTACAGTACAGTTTTGAAGAAGTAAACATGCCAAGAAAAGGAGAAAACACTTTAAGAGTCAAAACACATTATCTGGCTGTATTTAAGTTGAATCCCCTCCATTGCACATGGGCAGTTAGGCAGCATTTCTTTTCTGGACAACATGGCCAAGAACTAGTACAACCCAAGGGAACTGAGAGGGGGCATGGGGTCAGGAGGAGGTGGTTAACCTTGTATTTTAAGCTAGAGAGACAGATCTATAACATGCAATCCATGGCCCTGCAATCCTTTCCTTGGACTATCTGGAGTAATGTTTAATGTAGTCATCAACTTTATTTCAGAAGTCTTCTTGTCCTGCAAATGATGTTCTGCAGCTTCAATATTCAGTGAGTCATCAAAATTCAAAAGGTCAGTAAAAATAAGGCAAACCCAAAAGGATAGATACTGTATGACTCCACTTTTATGACCATGGTAAAGGTAAAATCAGAGGCTTATAATACAGAATATAGGGGACTTAGAGATACATAGAAGCTAGAGACAGGTGAACAACTGAACTCAAATGTAAGGGAATGGATAGAAGTGAAGGTGGTTCTCTAGTGGGTCTATAAATTATATTACCATATTGAATGTGAACAAGATTGAAAGGGCTTATATAGATCCATGGGTCCCACTGATTAACGCTAGAAATATAAATAAATTCTTGCATGAACTACTTTAAAGGTATGGTTCTTGAACAAAGAATGTTTAAATTCAGAGTATGGGGGAGAAACTACTACTGCATGCTATGGGATATGTTTAACAAGAAAACATCAACAATACCACAGCAACAGCAGGGGTAAATAATGGGGATAGAATAAGAGTTAAGGGGTGGTTTAGATTTCCTATTTAGTGAGGATGTGTTTATTGGTCATCTTTCTCTTGGGATCAATGAAATCATCTTAAATTGAGTGTTGATGGACTGTGGACTTTGGACATTATACATGATGACTAATGAATGCAGGTGGCTGAAGGATACACTGACTGAGAAGTAGATTGGCAAATGATGGTGTATACATATGATCAAACATTGTGCTGCTACAGAAAGGAACATAGGTGTGAGGCATGCAACATTGTGAATGAACCTGTGGGACACTTGGTGAGGCAAAATAAACCAGAAACAAAAGAGCAATTATTGTATGGTCGCCTTTAGAAAATGCTTGTAAGAAAACAGGGGCCTAGATTGTAAGCTCTTATAGCAGTCGCGTTTAGTCTGGAGTGTTAATTATTATCACTAGATTTGAAGAGGCTGTTTTATGTGTATAACCTGGTATTGAGAGTTAAGAATGAAGCTGATCAGATTGGGATTGATGTAATTCTGAACACGGGGGTAAGGAAGACATGGTCTATATTTTAGAACCTCACCTACTCTTTAAGACCAGGGGAAGAAAGGATTATTTTGTCCAGAACCTAAATTTTCTGTAGCACATAATCTAACTCAACCTGTCTACATTGTTAATTTAAACAATCGAAATACAGGGAGCTCAGACTAAGAATGAGGGCCTTTAATCCTGTATAGCTTAATGTAATGCCTTAACTATATTAAGCAGATAATCAAAAAGCATCGGCAAAGTCCCTTGAGGGATGGGAGAAAAAAATATGCAACTATTAAACTTTGCCACCAGGGAAACCCTTGATAATGTGTCAAACATTAGGGATGTCCAAACCAATAAGCCAAGCCCTTGATCTTGAGGCTTGCTCTTGAGAAGCTTATCTCTGTAGCAGAAAAGCTTAACCTACCTATAGATATTTCTAAGAGTTACTTCTGGAGGACCTCTTTCGTTGCTCAGATGTGTCCTCGTTCTCTCTAAACCCAACTCTACAAGTGAATCATTGCCCTCCCCACTATGTGGGACATGACATCAAGGGGTGAAAGTCTCCCTGGTGGCTTGGGAGATGACTCCCAGAGATGAGTCTGGCCCTGGTACTGTGGGATCGACAATGCCATCCTGACAAAAGGGGGAAAAGGACTGTAATTAATAAGGTATCAGTGGCTGACAGAGTTTATAGATCCCCTGGAGGTCACGCTTAGGCAAGCTTCAGTTAGACCTTGCTACCTATCATAACCAAACCCCAATCAAAACCATTCCAGCCAATCCTAAAGAACACCTAGAGCAATATATAAGATTCTACAAAAGTTTCATGCCCTAGGGTGACTTTCCAGAAACCTACAACCTCCAGATGAGTCCCCGGACCAGGTAAGTCCTGAAACCTAGGGGCCCAGCCTCTTCAGAACATCAACTAGTTCCATCTCCCTACCCCATATATTCACAGCCCCTTCCAACATTTTGGGCATAGCCCGAATACCACTAAAGAATGGGATAGAAAGATCAAAGGTGATGGTGGAGTTACACAGAGAAGGTAGGGTTTAACAAATATGACTGCTGAATCATTATATTGATATGTTCTTTTGGTCTCCAGTATCTTCAGGCAGCTAGAATTAGCATTACCACTGCCTTTCCCCTCAGCCCCGGAGACAGACCAGGTGGCCCCACCCCCAGCACCACGCCCTTAGCCAACTTTTAATAACTTTTAATCATGGTGTTTAATGAGATCCAAATATCACAAATATCCATTTCATTTACAAATTTTTGTTAAACCATGGTACATCAGTGGAAAAAAGAATGTATACATTGAAATCTAAATATCCCCAAATTCAGTATGTCTTTTTTAACAGAGTATTTGTATCATTCTCTTATATCCTTGAACTGAGTATTTCTATTTCACTTCTCCCACGTAATTTTATATTATTGTAAACATTTTTAGATTTTTGACTACTCCATTATACTGTGTAACAAAATATATATTAATTTAAATTCTGTTAAAGAGTAAGATTAATACAATATGACATATTAATATGAAATATACTTTGATTTAAATTTATTTCCTAGGTTAAAAGGTTAAGTGTTGAAATATCCTAGCATTTTAAAAATTAGTAGTACACATTTGATCAATACAACATAGATTTGTAATTTTCAAACATAAAAATAGAATTGTGTTAGAAATACATTTCTCAGTGACAGATGGAGCCGGATTCAATTAATTCTCTCTTATGGATGAAGATTATGCATTTCTAGAATGAAACAGATCCAACATTAATCTATGCTTTTTGTTTGTTTTATAGCTGTAAATGCTGAGAAACCTTATTTACACAAGTAATGAATCACAGTGGTCTATCATCAAAAATTAGAATAGTTCCCAGAATATAAAACACTCTCTACTAAAAGTTGGCTTTAACTTCCTTTTATTTTTAACGGGCTATTTTCTTCTTTTTTCCTTCCTACTCATTTATCACATGCTAATTATTATTATAGAGTTAGAGTGTATTTTGATACCTGTTAGGGCAAATCCCTCACTCTTATTCTCTCTCAAAAAAAATTTTAGCTCATATTTACCTTTATATGAACTAAATATATATATATGTATATATATATATATATATATTTTGCATGGGCAGGCACCGGGAATCAAACCTGGGTCTCCAGCATGGCGGGGGCGAGAACTTTGCCTGCTGAGCCACCATTGCCTGCCCTCCCAATAGTTTTTATTTCAACTTTAAAACTTTGCGTTGGGCTGTTTATTGAAGTACATTGAATTTTAGATTAATCTGGGCATATTTGACATTGTTCTAATGCTGGGTCTTCTCATCTGGAAACCAGTAAGTCTTTCCATTTATGTGAGTCTTTTCATAACTTACAATAAAGTTTTGTGGTTTTCTGTTCATGGGCTCCAAACATTTTTTTAAATTTAAGATAGCACATATATTTTGGCTGCTAAGTATGTTTTTTCTTTCTTTCTTCTCCCTCCCTCAGTTGCTTCTTTCTTTCCTTTTTCTTACTTTTTCTTTTGCTGTTCCATATTGATTGTAAACTCTTACAGGGTAGGGAATGGTTTGCCCTTATAACCTCTTAAGTGCCTAGCATAAAGCTATTCTCAGAACAGTTGCTAAGGAAAGAAATATTTGTTGAATAAATAAGTGAATGAAAGGCTTGATTCATAAACTACCATTGCAACAGGAAGAATGTTCAAGAGATTCCAGGGAAAAGCCTCAAACAAATTATAAGCCCTCAAAAATGGATGATGAATCGTGGCCTAGTTACATCATATGGCAGATTGACAAAGAGTCTGACTTCTTTTTTTTTTTAACGATCTACTCAGAGCTTTGGACTTCCTCAGACTTTAGGAAAAACGCCCAAGTTTTTCTACCTTTGAGGCTTCCTGGAACACTTTGTCCATTGACTAATATGAGGATAATGTTAAATTCTCTTTTAAAAAGGACAGTGTATCAGTTTGCTAAAGCTGCCAGAAATATACCAGAAATGGAATGGCTTTTAAAAAGGGAATTTATTAAATTGCAAGTTTACCATTCTAAGGCCGTGAAAATGTCCAAATTAAGGCACCAATAAGAGGTTACCTTCATTCAAGAAAGGCTGATGCCGTCTGGGACACCCCTGTCAGCTGAGAAGGCAGGTGGCTGGTGTCTGCTGGGGTCTGTGTCTCCTGGACACCTCTCTGAGCTGGAAAGGCACATGGCAGCTCTGGTAGCTTTCTCCATTGGTGTCTTCAAACAGCTTTTCCGGGTGTCTCTGGCTGTATGGGCTTTCAAGCTTTTTCCAAAATGGTTCCCTCTTAAAGGATTCCAGTAAGCAAATTAAGACCCACCTTGAACCGGCAGACACGCATCTCCATAGAAACCACCTAATCAAAAAGTCCCACCCACAACTGGGTGGGTCACATCTCCATGGAAACAACTTAATCAAAATGATCCCACTCAGCAATACTGAATCAGGGTTAAAGAACATGCTTTTCTGGGCTGCATGACCGTTTCAAACCAGCACAGGCATCTACTGCCTAAATGTGAAAGATCTAACTGGTCTTTTAAATGAGAAACATGTTAGACCCAAAGACTCACTGGTAGGGGTGGTGAAAGGATTTTTGAGTAGGGCCTTTATATATATACACTCAGCTTTACCCCTCACATTTAATCTGCTGCCTAGAAGAAGGTCATTTTCTTACAGATTGCTCCATCCTTCTTTCCCTGCATAGTCCCCTGTAAACAGGACTGAGGAATTCAGCAGAAACTGCTGAGGCGTCAGAAGAGTCCTTGCATCCTGCTTCATTCTCTGTCTCCCTGTGTTTCTCTCAGGGGTGTGTGTGTGTGTGTGTGTGTGTGCGCGTGTGCATGAGAAGGAGAGATTTTGAAGCACTGAAGAGGCTGCCCTGACAGAAGAGAGACCCTCTCTGTCCTGGAACCAGAGCTTGAAAGTAGAACACTCTGTAGGAAACAGGAATCCATTCTGAGAAGAATCTCACCTAACGTGACATTCCTGCCACAACTTAATGAAAAAAACCTGGGGTGTGTGGACAAAGAAATGATCTTGGTGCTGTTCGTTCCAAAGGCTTTCCTGTTGCTCCCTTCCTGAGTAAGGATCGGGAGAAGCTTCCAGAAAACACTGGATGCTTTAAACTAAATGCCTGAGGAGAGAGCTCTGCCTTACATCAAGAGAGGGAATGAAAGGTTTAGGAAGCGAAAGGGTGGGAAAAAAGGACGGTAGACCGAGAAATTTAAAGCGGGCGAGTTTATTTTTGCGCTGCCGGGCTGAGCTCACCCAAGCCAAAATGGAGGGAGGTGAGTCAGCGCCTGGGTGATGGCGCGGGCAGTTTTTAAACAAGGGGATCAGGTGACGTCCGGAAGGGGCGGTTCTCCAGAAGTCAGGTGGTTGGAAGGGGCGGTTCTCCGGAAGTCAGGTGGTCGGACGGGGCGGTTCTCCGGAAGTCAGGTGGTCGGAAGGGGCGGTTCATCGGTTCTGGAAGTCAGGTGTCCGGAAGGGGCGGTTCCAGGAGCCATGTTGGGAGGGGCGATGCAGCCTTCGTAGCTTCAGTTGCAGTGCCTTTCCGCGTTCCCCCAGCCTAACAGGGAAGATCTTCAGAAATCTATTAATTGTTGTCTTACTCTGTGCTGGATTTAAATGACCCCATTCCTGCCTGTGTGCAGTGGCAGAAGCAAAGAGGGGGCTTCAGAATTCCTGGAAAACCTCACTCCTCCCTATCCTTCTACACTCAGAGCCTTGCCAACATTATCTACCCTGAAACCATCAGGATTAATCACATTATCCCTGTTTACATCAGCCACTAGAAATGCCCTGAACTCCCAGAGCCTTCCATCTCGCTTAATCCAGTCTCCGTAAAGCTCTGTAATCTTTTTTTTTTTAAATTAATTAGCTCTTTATGTTTATAACCCATAACCTGGAGGACCTATTGAGCAAACATTCATGAAGGCATTGATGCTAAAGCATCTTAATTCTCCCCTTCTCTCCATGCTAGACTTCACTCAACTCCCTAGGCTATACACTCTTAATTTAAAAAAAACAAAAAACTAAATAAAAATAATTTCTAATGCAGAGCTCTGAAAAGAATTCTTCAAGGGAGCTTTGTTTTGTGTTTTTGGTGCTACACGGTTCAGGAATCGGACCCGGGTCTCCTGCATGGCAGGTGAGAATTCTACCACTGAACTACCCTTGCACCGCCTGAAAAGAATTCTTAATCATTCAAATACTCCGACTTCAGTTATCACCGAGAATTAATTTGGTTGATTTGATACAGAGAAAACAGATTCAGGAAAGGGGTAGGAGAAAGTCAGATTTCCATGCCAACTGCGCTACTGCACGTTCATTTCAGGGAATGCAAAAAACCACCAGCAGCTTCAAACCCTGGTTGCATCATATGACTTTGGTTCCAGGTATTGGTGATGGTGCCAGGTACTTTCCACGCAGAACAACAGCCTGGCAGGAGGGAGATGCAGCTGTGCAGCTTGAGCTGTCGGTCTGGTTTCCTGCTGAAGGGCCCCAACCTCTCGCTTCCTGGGAGCACGCTGTGGAGCCTGTCCATCAGGGGCACAGTCTGGTCAGTGCCCATCTGTATGGGGGCGGAGGATGGCAGACATTTCATTGACTTTCTGAATCTGCTCAGCACGTTTGGGATATCTTTTCGGGCGCTCCTGCATGAAGCTGAAGAGGGTTTCCACGGACAGTTCCATCTCTTTGGTCCAGTTAACCAAAGCATTCTGAACAAAAGCAACGGCCTCTGCCCACCGAGGCAGGTGATCCTGAGACTGGAGGCAGAGCTGCAATACTTGCTGAGAATCCAATTTCTCCAACTTAGCATTCATTGGGGAAGTCTGCCCACTCAACAGCCCTTTCAGAAGGGGCTGGAAGGTTGGAATGTCCTGCAGCTTGATGACATCAGGATCATTGCTGACATTTTGTGAGGCCAGGGATCCCTGAGCTGCAACCATAATATCAACTATCTTGGCTCTATGCTAAGCTGGAGAAGGGGTTATTGCTAGTGCGCCGCAGGCTAGCTCCTTCTGGACACCTCTGTAATCTTTTTATTCTCTTCTCCCACCCCTCCCCCACTCTCAAAATACTTCCTCTTTGTTCTGTGGAATGCCTTTGTCAGAAGGAAAACTTCCTACACCTTCTCAACCTCCTCTGTGAAGATGCCCATCATTATCTTGCTCGAGCTGAGACCCCAGTCTCCCCAGAGATGTTTCCACTTCCTCTGCTGTCCTCCCTAGGTGGCTGTCACCTGTCACACTCCTTATGATATTGGGCCTGAAGATAGGGTGGGGGTCCCCCTACCTTCTCATTGCACTTTCAAACCACTTCTCCTCCCTAAAATCCCCAGCTTTGAATCCCATGCCATCAGACTCTATCACTTTACTCTCCCTTATCGTCACTTGACCTCATTTTGCATAGATTTTAAGAGCTGGCTCATGTCAGTCTCTCCAACAGTACTCCCGTCATAATTCTTGGTAATTTCAGTGTCCACTTAGATCAACCTTCTAATACCCCGGCTTCAGTTCTTTGACCTCTTTACTTCCTCTCATCTTGTCCTTCGCCCTATCTCGGTCCCTCATTTTGCAGTCATACCCTAGACTTTGATATGGCTGATATGAACTCTTGCTTTGCCTCAGTATCATGCATTGAGACATCCCTCTGATATCCCCACTACTCCCTTTGCTACATCAACTTCAACAGCCCTTTCACTCAGCTGAGATTTACACCTCATGCATTCTTTTCTCTTCCTAATTACTGGTAAAGAATGTGCCTCGAATCCTGCTTCTACCATTCACATGAGGAAAATGCTCTAGGACATGGCAGAGAAATGCAAGCTGGAAGGACAAGTCATTTCCTAAATGATCATTTGAAGCCGTAACCCAACAACCTGAAATCTCTTGCTTGAAATAAAAACAAACCTCTATATGAAGTCACAGAATTAGTAATAGATCTCTCTGCTATAGCAGCCTCGCTTTACTCTAAATGATACAACTCTTGACTCTCTTGGGACTCTCTCACTTTCTAATACTTGGCAAAGCCATGACCATCACCTCCTCCCCACCTGCACTAATTCACAGACTATGGTTGGAGGAAAAAACTGAATGATTACTCTCAGTTTAGATTTATTCACGACCACTAACTTCTATAAGGTTTTTAATGGGGCCATATCTCCCTCATGTATTCACTCTCCTGTGCTTGTATTCGACCCCTCTTCTCTTTTCTTGGATCTCCAATACCTTCTCCCCTGCTCCCGTTCTTAACTTATAACCTGCAGTCTATTTCATTGAGGAATTGAAAGCTTCAGAAGAGAATTTCAAGTAACTCCTATTGCCTCATCTCCCCTCTCCTCCCATATTTTGCCCACATTCCTTGTCTTCCCTTTTCTCTTTTTATTCCATTTTTTCTTTTTTTGGTTATTTATTGCCTTTTCTCTTATTACTACAGATAAACTGTTGCTATTCCTGTTTAAAGTAAACATTTCCACTTTGGCACAAGATTCTATTTCTTCTTGCTATTCAAAGACATCACTCCAAAGATTCTTCCTTCCCTCCTGTGTCATCAATTTTTTTCTTTCTACTGGATCTTAACCCTAGCATACAAATATACTTTTATTTCTCCCATCTTGCAATTTTTAAAAACCTCTCAGACCCACCTTCCCTTCCAGCTATTACCTCATCCCTCTGTTCCTACTTATAGCAAAATCTCTGAAAAGAGTTCTCTATATTCCTTGAATTCAAGTATTCTCTCCTAATTATTTTTATCTTTTTAAATATTCTTATTATGAAAAATTTCAAGTTGCACAAATATTTTGGCGTATAGTCAGTTCTCCATATATCAATACCCAGTTTCAACAAGTATAAACATTTTCAATTTTATTTTGTTCTTCCTTTCCCCTATTTTTTTCTGGAAAATTTTTTAAAAGTATTTTTATTGATAAAACAGCATGCAAACGTTCTTAACACACAAACATTCCATACATGGCGTACAATCAATGGCTCACAATATCATCACATTGTTGTGTATTCAACACCATGATCATTTTTTTGAACATTTGCATTCTGGGGTATTTTAAAGTAAACCCCAAATGTCATATTATTTACCTGTAAATAATTCAATACACATCTCTAAAAGATAATAACTTTTTAAAAATCATAGTCACAACAACAGTGTCATTCTTAACATATACAATCAGGGCTCATTTTTCTAGATTTCTCACAAATATCGTTATATAGTAGGTTTGCTCAAATCAGACTCTAAACAGGATTGGCACATTGCATTTGGCTGGTATGTCTCTTAAGTCTTCATTTATCTCTAACAGTTTCATGCCATTTATATGTTTAAAAAGCAGGTCATTTTTCCTGTAGAAGCTCCCACATCCTGGATTTGGCTGCTTGCATCCTCACGGTTTCATGTAGCATGTTACTTGCTCTCTCCTGTAATTCCTGTATATTGTAGTAATATCTAGAAGCTTGATTCCCTTCTCTCATGAATATATTCCAATCACACTTTCACCCTCCACTACTAAAACAGTGTCAAGTTCATTAATGAATCACATTACTAAATCTAAAAAAAAAATCCATTCTCTGTCCTTATCTTCCTTGACTCAGTATTTGGGTCACAGTTTTTGACACAAACTGATCACTTCCTTCTCCTTGGTGTATCGCCTTTATTTGATTTACAGGACATCACACTTTCAGGGTTTTATTTTTACCTCACTTGTTGATGTTTTTCAATCTCTTTTGCTGGTTCCTCTTTGCCTTTTCTACTACTAAATGTTGCCATACTCTAGGATTAGTTCTTCGTTCTCCTCTCCTTTTTGTCTGTACTAATTCCATTGGTGATCTCTTCCAGTTCTCAGGCTTTATCATGAATACCTACAGACTTCCTAAATGATAATTGAAGGCTGGATCTCGGCCAAGAAATCCTGATTTATATAGTCAATTATGTATTTGACATATCCATTTGAATGCTTGTTAGACATTCAAATGGATCATGTTCATAATCTAACCCTTAACATCCTTCCAAATCTTTTCCTCTCTCAGTCTTCTTTCTCTTGGTTGACGGCAAGTCCATCTTTTCCAGTTATTTTGGCCAAAAATTCTGTGCATCCCTCTAGACTCTTTCTTTCTCTCTGCGCCCACATCCAATCTGTCAGCAGATCCAGGTGACTCTATTTTCAACATATTCCCACGATCTAGTACTACCATATAATCCTGCCATTATTGTGATTCAATACACCATCATCTCTTGTCTGTTCAAATTTCCTCATTAGAAAAGAAATGCAAATTAAAACTACAATGTGATATCAAAAATTCAACAGTTGGTAATACCCTTTGTTGGCCAGATTATGGGGAAGAAACTTTTTTTCTTTTGTATCAAAATACAAATGCTTATATGCATATATAAAGTTATGGCCATTGCCTCCTCACTGCACTCTCTGCCCCAGTTGATTGCTTTTATCACAGCAGACAGATGATTCCTTAAAAATGTAGATCATATCAGGTCACTCTTCTGCTCAAAATGCTGCACTGATTTCCCCCATTGTCTTAAAAGCTGCAGTCCTTAAAATGACCCATAAGACATATAGGCTCTGCTTTGCCAGTAATTCTCTGATGATTCTCCTAGTATTCTCCATTTTCCCCCTTGCTTATTCTATTCCAGAAAGTCACACTGGCTTTCTTCCTGTTTCTAGAACATGTGATGGACTCTCCCAACTTGGGTATTGACATTTTGTGTTATGGATTGTTTTGGATTGTTCTTCCCCTGATAGCAACAAGGCTTACTCCCTCACCTCCTTCAGGCTTTGCCTTTTCAGTCTGTCCTTTCCTGACATAGAATTGAGGGATCAAAGCACATAAGCATTTGCATTTTTTTTTTACTTTTTTTTTAATTAAAAAAAATTAACAACAAACAAAACATTAAGATATCATTCCATTCTACATATACAATCAGTAATTCTTAATATCATCACATAGTTGCATATTCATCATTTCTTAGAACATTTGCATTGATTTAGAAAAAGAAATAAAAAGACAACAGAAAAAGAAATAAAAGCATTTGTATTTTGATACAAAAGAAAAAAAGTTTCTTCCCCATAGTCTGGCGAACAAAGGGTATTATCAACTGTTGAATTTTTTATATCACATTGTAGCTTTTTTTTTTTTTTTTTTTTTTTGCATGGGCAGGCACCGGGAATCAAACCTGGGTCTCCGGCATGGCAGGCGAGAATGCTGCTGCTGAGCCATCGAGGCCCGTCCTGCATTGTAGTTTTAATTTGCATTTCTTTTCTAATGAGGAAATTTGAACATCAGTTTCACGTCTTTTGCCCACTTTTCTATTGAGATATTGGTCTTTTTCTTATATATTTGTAGAAGTTCTTTATATATTAGGGAAATTAACACTTTATGTGATATGAGTTGGAAATAAAATTTTCCCAGTTTGCCTTTTGCCTTTGTCTTAATTTATGTGAG